>PISX010008297.1:0-82955 GCA_004024625.1 Mellivora capensis | reverse complement strand
TTTTTTTTTTTTTTTTTTTTTTTTTTTTTTTTTTTTTTTTTTTTTTTTTTTTTTTTTCTTGCCTTGGATTGATTTTTTTCCTTAATTTTTTTTTCCTCTACTGGTTTGAAATGTATTTTATTTGTGGTATGTTTTTGTTTTTCATTTTTTGTTTGTTTTGAAGATATTCTCACGTTAAAAAAAATCCACATGTGAATTAAAAGATTCTAAAATAGGTCTGTATTTTTACCATCCTCTCAAAGTCTCTCATCCTCTCAAAAAAAAAAAAAAATAGGTCTCAATGATCTATATTCAGTGTTTTAGGTCAACTTTCTTTTTATTTCCTTGAATTAGTATATTCTCTATATAGACAGCCATTACTTAGACTTTCCCATAGTTAGTTTCCCTTTGTCTCCTTCATCACACTCCTTCCTTTTTAGTTCAGTTCTCATTTTCCTAAAGAATATCTTTTAGCAGCTTCTCCGTTTAGGGAAGGTTCGTGAATGATAAAAATCTGTCATCTAAAAATGTCTGTTTCATTCTCAGTTAAATGAGTTTAACTAGGTGTAGAATTCTAGGTTGACAGTTATTTAGTTCTCTGTATCATGTAGTGGGATCCTCACCCTGATAGAATTTTGTGTTCTTGTCATTCTGTTCCGTAAAACAACTTCTATTATACAAGTAACATATACGTAAATTATAAAACTCAGATGAATAGGGATTGGCTCCATCAGTAGAGCATGCAACTTCGGGCTGTGAGTTCTAGCCCCACACTGGGTGTGGAGCTTACTTCAAACAAAACAAACAAACAAAAAACAATAGCAAAGCTTACATACACAGGGGTGCCTGGGTGGCTCAGTGGGTTAAAGCTTCTGCCTTCAGTTCGGGTCATGATCCTGGGGTCCTGGGATCGAGCCCCGCATCCGGCTCTCTGCTCAGCGGGGAGCCTGCTTCCCTCTCTCTCTCTCTGCCTGCCTGTTTGCCTACGTGTGATGTCTGTCAAATAAATAAGATCTTAAAAAAAAAAAAAAAAGCTTACATAAACAAAAATAACTAATTCCACTGTCTACGAATAACTATTCTTAAAAAATTTTGTTGTTATCCTTCCAGAATTTTTCTATAAATGTAAGTACTTATAAGTTTGTACTTTTCTTTAAAAAAAAATTCATAATATGGTTTTATATTCTTTTTTTTAATAGTGGTCATTCCAGATATCTTACGGTATGCATTTATCAATAATTGGTGGATAGATAGAAATAATTTTGATAGTGGAATGACAATATATATATTGTTACTGCTCTCTTCCTTCCTGAATATATCAGTCCAAAGCCATTAGGTGGGGCCAGGCAATGTAGATGTTTACAAGGGAGGGATGGTGGTGGCGGTGGTGATGGCATGGAGCCAGGTGTTAGCCCAAAGTGAGGAAGGTATCTTTGTGTGCTAGACAGCGGATTGGAGAGAGGTAAGGAGAACACAGTGTGGGGAGAGGGCGGCCGTGATCCAGAATGGGTTGTCAGAGCCCGAGTAGGATGAGGCAAGACTCTGTGTGGCTATTGGACGCTGAGCAAGGGATGGAGGCATCTGGGGGTGTGGGAGTCTGGCCCAGCAGCAGGTTGTTGGGGGAGAGGAGGTGCTTGTTTGTAGTAGGGTGGTGGCAGTCTTAGAACTAGGTTTGGAAGTTCTAGGAAGGAGCATTCGGAGGAGAGTGTCCATGTGTGTAGCAGTGGCAGGTGGTGACAGGAGATTGGTTACCTGTGAGGGGAATTGATCTAATAAATACGGTGAAGGCTATGGGAGGTAGCCAAGGGAGAAATCTGTGATTCTGGCTTAGAATGGAAGGTTTCAGAGTGAACTCAAGGTTTTTTTTTTGTTTTGTTTTGTTTTTAAAGATTTTATTTATTTATTTGAGAGAGAGGCAGTGAGAGAGCATGAGCGAGGAGAAGGTCAGAGGGAGAAGCAGACTCCCCGTGGAGCTGGGAGCCCGATGCGGGACTCGATCCCGGGTCTCCAGGACCATGACCTGAGCCGAAGGCAGTCGTCCAACCAACTGAGTCACCCAGGCGTCCCAAACTCAAGGTTTTTGATAGATGAGTAGATATAGATGTGAACATTTAGTTTAGGGTTTTAAAATGACATTTTTTTGGAGTGCCTGGGTGGCTCAGTCGGTTGAGTGCCTGACTCTTGATCTCAGCTCAGGTCTTAATCTCAGGGTTGTGACTTTCAGCCCTTTTTGTTGGGCTCCATGCTGGGTATGGAGCTGACTAAATAGTTCTCTTTTTTTTTTAATCTTGTTTTATTGTATCTCATTTCAACTCAGTTTATTTAAACTAAATACAAAAATAGTTCTCCCATTTCTCCCACCTCCTACTCCTTGCCTGTAACAACCACCAGTGTGTTTGTTCTCTGTATCTATGAGCTTGTTATTTATTTCTTCGTGTAAGAGAGATTGTACAGCAATTGCCCTTCTCTTTCTGACTTCACATAATGCCTTGGAAGTTCATCTGTGTTTTCACAAATGGCAAGACTTTGTTCTTTTTTATGGCTGAATAATATTTCTCTCTGTGTGTGAGACAATTTCTTTTTTTAAAGATTTTATTTTTTTATTAGAGACCATTTCGTGAGCAGGGGGTAGGGGCAGAGGCAGAGGGAGAAGCTGACTCCCAGCCACATGGGGCTCGATCCCAAGACTCCCCATCATGACCTGAGCCAAAGGCAGACAGTCAACTACCTGACCCACTCAGATGCCCTGTGTCACAGTTCCTTTGTCCATTTATCTGTTGGTGGACACTTAGGTTGTTTCCATATGTTGACTTTTATAAATAGTGCTGCAGTGAACATGGGGGTGTATATATCTTTTTGAGTTAGTACTTTTGTTTTCTTCGGATGAATACCCACAAGTGGATTGCTGGATTTTTTTTTTTAAAGATTTTATTTATTTATTTATTTGACAGAGATCACAAGTAGGCAGAGAGGCAGGCAGAGAGAGAAGGGGAAGCAGGCTCCCCGCTGAGCAGAGAGCCTGATGCGGGGCTCCATCCCAGGACCCTGGGATCATGACCTGAGCCTAAGGCAGAGGCTTTAACTCACTGAGCCACCCAGGCGCCCCGGATTGCTGGATCTTATGGCAGTTTGATTTTTAACTTTCTGAGGAATCTTCATACTGTTTTCCATAGTGGCTACACCAATTTACATTTCTACCAACAGTTCACAAGTGTTCCTTTTCCTCCATATCCTTCCCAACACGTGTTATTTCTAGTCTTTTGAATAAAAAACATTCTAACAAATGTGAAGTGCTATCTCATTGTGGTTTTGATTTGCATTTCCCTGATTCATGATGTAGAGTATCTTTTCATGCACCTGTTAGCTAACTGTTCCATTGTCTTTGGAAAGACATCTGTTCAGATTTGGTGGGTGTATGAATATACATATATTGTGCGTGTGTGTGTGTATTCCCTAGATCTGTCTACTGAGAGGGCTTTGGAACAGCAACACCCCAATAGCTGTGAGCCCACTTAGCAACAGATCTTGGTTTCTGAATTCCATTTCACACTAAAAGGAACTAGGGCTTCTTGGAGGGTGGCTTGGTACAGGCTTGGAAATTACAAGATGAGCCTGGAATATCTTAATGTGTCAGATGGTAAGGAAGTGCTCAAAAGGAGATGGGACCCTGTCAAAAAGAGAAACTGGCTTACAGAATCTTACACTTGCCAAATCTAAGGCAATTTATAAACCACAATAAAAATGGGAACAGAGGGGGAATGGACATTTTTAGAGGGTATGTGCTGTGGTGAGTGCTGTGAATTGTGTAAGACTGATGAATCACAGACCTGTACCCCTGAAACAAATAATACATTCTATGTTAATAAAAAAAACAAAAAAATGGGAACAGATTATAGCCTGTTAAATACAATAGGAGTTCATAAGTCCATACTGAATAGAGGAATAAAATGGGGGAAGGGAAAGGCTTTCCTTAAAACAGAGTGCCACCTAACAAATGTAGAAGGAATGATGGGATTAGAAAAACCGCCCTTTGGTAACCAACACGGGGTTAATTTATACAGGAAATGTCCTTGGCTGCTGTGGCTGCTCTCACAAATTAACACAAACTTGGTGGTTTGTTGTTGTTGTTAAAGATTTTTTGTATTTGACAGGACACACAAGCAGGGGGAGGAGGAGAGGGAGAAGCAGGTTCCCACTAAGCAAGGAGCCCCAGTGTGAGACTCCATCCCAGGAACCTGGGATCATGACCTGAGCCGAAGGCAGATGCTTAACCCACTGAGCCACTCAGGCGTCCCAAACTTAGTGGTTTATGTATCAACAGAAATTATTTGCCTGGAGGTAGAAGTTGAAATGAGTTTCACTGGGCTGAGATCATAATGTTGACAGTGGCATGCTCCCTCTGGAAGCTCTAGAGAAGAATCTATTCTTTCCCTCTTCCAACTTCTGGTAGCTGTTAGCATTCCTTGGCTTTTCACTACCTCAGTCCAGTCTCCGCCTCCACGGTCCCATTGCCTCCTGTCTGTGTCAGCTCTGCCTCCCTCTTACAGGGATACATGTGGTTGCTTTTAGGGCCCAGCAAATGATCCAGGATAATCTTGAGAAATTTCAGTCCTTAACTTAATCACGTTTGCAAAGTCCCTTGTCCCATTCACAGGTTTCAGGGATTAGGAGGTGGATATCTTTTGGGAGGCCATTCAGTCTACCACAGAAGCAGAAATGGGTGAAACTTTGCAGAGTAACAAGTTATTTATGGGGTTAAAGTTCCTACCCACAACATAATTACTAATTGTAAAAGGAGCAGAGGCAACTTTATAGTGGAAGACCCTGGCAGACAGCACCTTACTGCAATGATTAAGGTTAATTATTACCAGCAATGGGACAAATATAAAATGTGTATTACCTGATAGGATGCAGTGAGAACACAGCATCACTAATATTATACTTTTGCCAAGGATGCATAATCTGTATTTAATCATGAGGAAGCCTCAGGTAAATGAAGGGACATTCTACAAAATAAGTGACCTCTGATTTCTTTCTTTCTTTCTTTCATTTACTTACTTGAGAGAGAGAGAGTATGAGCCAGGGAGGGACAGACTCCCAGGGAATATGAGCCAGGGAGAGAGCAGACTCCCTGCTGAGCGTGGAGCCTAACATGGGGCTGGATCCTAGGACCCCAAGATCATGACCTGAGCTGAAATCAGGAGTCAGACGCTTATCTGACTGAGTCACCCAGGCGTCCCAATGACCTCTGCTTTTCAGATCTCAAGCATGAATGTAAAAAAGTTGTATACACTGAGAGACTGTTCCAGATTAAAGGAGTCTTGAGAGATTTGATGATTAAATATAACAAGTGATCCTGGACTAGATCCTTTTGCTAGTAAGGACATCATTTAAATAGTTGATAAAACTTGAATAGATTCTGTGAGTTAAATGGAAAAATTCTTTGGTTATGTTTCAAGTTCAGTGACTTAACCAGGCTATGTCTTTTTTTTTTTTTTTTCCCAAAAAATTTATTAGAGAGGGGGAGAGAGCGAGCGAGCACAGGCAGACAGAGTGGCAGGCAGAGACAGAGAGAGAAGCAGGCTCCCTGCCGAGCTAGGAGCCCGATGTAGGACTCGATCCCAGGTCGCTGGGATCATGACCTGAGCCTAAGGCAGCCGCGTAACCAACTGAGCCATCCAGGCGTCCCCCTTAACCAGGCTATGTCTTAATGTCAGTTGTTATTACTATTTTTTTTCCTGTTATATGGTATGCCTTTCAGTCTGGAGATTCTATAATGCTATTTTCTATTTCATTTGAGCTTTAAATTTTACTTAGATACTGTCCTCCCTTTGTGTCTTCAGTTTGCTTTAGTCTTTTTTTCTAATGCATATATTGAATTAAGTCAAGATTTTGCAACATAATAGTAGTTCAGTTCTTACCTTTCTCCTTGCTGTTTTTTGATGTTTATCATGTTTAAGTGTTAGATGTATAATGGTATTACTTTTGTTCTACTTTTGTCTTAACTTCTCGAGCTCCCTTTTTCTACCCAATCTCTTGTTTTATCTCATCTTTTGAGTTTTATTTCATTAAATTCTTAGACCTATTTCTCAAACCACTGTTGGAGAATATTATTCCCTTTCTTGGATTATGCTTTCTTCTAGATCGGATTCTTTAATTGTCTTTGCCTCCTTTGTTCCTTTTATTTTTATACACTTTCATATGTTGCATTGTTGCTTTGTCATTTCTTTTTATCTTGTTCGTGCTTGATGTGAATAGTTCTGTCAGACTTCATATTTGCTTTGACGTAGTTTAGGCCAGGTGCCTCTCCTTGCCAACCTTCCCACATGGGACCTGTTATCTTCCACTCCAGCCCACCGTTGAGTGCCTGAGGGGTGCTTTCTATGCATTTTCCTGTCTTCTGAGGTTTGGTTATGGGAGAGGGTAGAGAGCTTTGCTCGGGTTGAGTACAAAAACTTGGGCTTCATTCTCCAATCCGGGGTAGAATTTCACTCCCATGGGCTTTGTTTTATTCCACCACGTCAGAATGGTGGCATGTCTTGTATTCTTTCTTTCTTCTGTTGAGAACCTGTGTGTGTTTGTACAAGTTTATTTACCCTTTACTTTTTTTATGGTCATTTAGGCTTATTCCATACAGGGCTTCAGTTTATCTTTATGGGCTCATGCTATTTCTGAAGCGCAGATTGCTTGAATTAGTATTGTGGGGGTCAAAGAACATGTCTTGCAGAAAATATACCAGTTGATCTACCCATTAACTTTGTGTAAGAGTGCTTGTTTCTGAGTAAGCAAATCCAAAAAAACAGATTAGTGTTTCCCCAGGGTTGGGTAAGTGGAATGGTATGAGTGATATCTCAAAAAGCTGATACCTAAAAACCAAAACAAAACAAAAAAAAACCTCTTTCTCCTTAACCTTGTCAACATACTGGATACTCTGATTTTTACAAATAATTGTTAATCATCATTTTAATTTATATTTCCCTAGTGAGATAAAGTGTCTTTTCATATGTTCATGGAATCTGTAGTTCTGTTTTTTTTTTTTTTTTAGAAGAGAGAGAGCACAGAGGGAGAGTGAGGGAGAAGCAGACTCTCCGCTGAGCACAGAGCCAAACATGGGGCTCGATCCCAGGACCCCAGGATCATGACCTGAGCTGAAATCAAAAGGTGGACACTTAACCAGCTGAGCCACCCAGGCGCCCTATATATATTCATATTGTTTAAGCAACTTTGCAAAATTCGTTTGGTATTTCTTTTTTTGTTTGTTTCCAATTTTTATTTAAATTCTGGGTGCCTCAGTCGATTAAGTGCTGGCCTTGAGCTCAGGTCATGATCCCAGAGTCCTGGGATCAAGCCCTGCTTGGGACTCCCTGTTCAGCGGGGAGTCTGCTTCTCCCTCTCCTTCTGTCCCTCCTCCTTGATTGCTCTTTCTCTCTCTCTCTCAAATAAATTCATTCTGGTTAGTTAACATACAGTGTAATACTGGTTTCAGGAGTAGAATTTAGTGATTCATCACTTACATATAACACCCAGTGCTCATCCTAATAAGTGTCTTCCTTAATGCCCACCTTCCCCATACCTCCCTTCTTCTACCCTCATTTTGTTCTGTCTACTTTAGAGTCTCTTATGGTTTGCTTCCCTCTCTTTTTCTTTGCCTTTCCGTATGTTCATCTGTTTTGTTTCTTAAATTCCACATATCAGTGAGGTCATACGGTATTTTATTTCTCTGACTGACTTCTTTTGTTTAGCATGATACACTCTAGCTCCATGTACATCTTTGAAAATGGCAAGATTTCATCCCCCCCTTTTTTTTTTTTAAGTTTTTTTTTTTTAATTTATTTATTTGACAGAGATCACAAGTAGGCAGAGAGGCAGGCTTCCCGCCGAGCAGAGAGCCTGATGCGGGGCTTGATCCCAGGACCCTGAGATCATGACCTGAGCTGAAGGCAGAGGCCTAACCCACTGAGCCACCCAGGCACCCCAAGATTTCATTCTTTTTGATGGCTGAGTAATATTTCTTTATATCTTCTTTATCTTTTTTATCTTTTTCTTTATCTTTTTCTTTTTTATCTTTTTTTTTTTTTCTTTTAAAGATTTTATTATTTATTTGACAGAGAGAGACACAGTGAGAGAGGGAACACAAGCAGGGGGAGTGGAAGAGGGAGAAGCAGGCCTCCCGCCGAACAGAGAGCCCGATGCCGGGCTCGATCCCAGGACCCTGGAATCATGACCTGAGCCGAAGGCAGACGCTTAACGACTGAGCCACCCAGGCGCCCCTCTTTTTTATCTTCTTTATCCATTCACAGTTGATGGGTATTTGGGCTCTCTCCATAGTTTGGCTATTGTTGATAATGATCAGTGCCATAGTTTTTGTTCTTTCTCTTTCTTTCTTTTTTTTTTTTTTAAGATTTATTTATTTATTTATTTGACAGAGATCACAAGTAGGCAGAGAGGCAGACAGAGAGAGAGAAAGAAGCAGGCTTCCTGCCAAGCAGAGAGCCCAGTGCGGGGCTCAATCCCCGGACCCCTGAGATCTTGACCTGGGCCAAAGGCAGAGGCTTTAACCCACTGAGCCACCCAGGCACCCCTTGTTCTTTTTCCTTTTCTTTTTTTTAGTAACAGCTTTATTGAGATATAATTCACATACAGCTATAATTCATCCATTTAAAGTATAGAATGATTTTTATTTTTTTATTTTATTTTTTTAAAGATTTTATTCATTTGAGAGAGAGAAAGAGAAAGAGCATGAGAGGAGAGAGGTCAGCGGGAGAAGCAGAGAGCCTGATGTGGGACTCAATCCCAGGACTCCAGGATCATGACCTGAGCCGAAGGCACTCTCTTAACCAGCTGAGCCACCCAGGCGTCCCTAGGATGGTTTTTAATATATTGACAGAGTTGTGCAGTCATTATCACAATTAATTTTAGAATATTTCATTACCCACGGGACGCCTGGGTGGCTCAGTTGGTTAAGCAGCTGCCTTCGGCTCAGGTCATGATCCCAGCGTCCTGGGATCAAGTCCCACATCAGGCTCCTTGCTCGGCAGGGAGCCTGCTTCTCCCTCTGCCTCTGCCAGCCACTCTGTCTGCCTGTGCTTGCTCTCTCACTCGCTCTCTGACAAATAAATAAATAAAATTTAAAAAAAAAAAAAAGAATATTTCATTACCCACAAAATAAACCCTGTACCCTTCAGCTATCACCCCCTAACTCCCCATTCTTTCTACCCCTAGAGAACCACTAATCTATTTTCTCTCTCGATTTGCTTATTCTAGACATTTCGTATAAATGAAATCCTAAAATATGTGGTCCCTTGTGACTGGCTGCTTTAATGTAGCATAATGTTTTCAAGGTTTATCCATGTTGTGCCATGTATAAATATTCATTGCTTTGTGTGGGCAAATCATATTCTGTTTTATGAGTATGTTACATTTTGTTTACACATTTGTTTGGACATTTGGGTTTCTACCTTTTTGCTGTTAAGAATAACACAATTGGGGGCGCCTGGGTGGCTCAGTGGGTTAAAGCCTCTGCCTTCGGCTCGGGTCATGGTCCCAGGGTCCTGGAATCGAGCCCTGCATCGGGCTCTCTGCTCACTGGGGAGCCTGCTTCCTCCTCTCTCTCTCTGCCTGCCTCTCTGCCTACTTGTGATCTCTCTCTGTCAAATAAATAAAATCTTAAAAAACAAAACAAAACACAATGGAGGGCACCTGGGTGGCTCAGTGGGTTGAGCCTGTGCCTTCGGCTCAGTTTATGATCTCAGGGTCCTGGGATCCAGTCCTGCATTGGGCTCTCTGCTCAGCAGGGAGCCTTCTTCCCCCTCTTTCTCTCTGCCTGCTTCTCTGCCTACTTGTGATCTCTCTCTCTCTGTCTCTGTCAAATAAATAAAATCTTTAAAAGAAATAAAATTTAAAAAAATAAAATTAAAGGGGCACCTGGGTGGCTCAGCGGGTTAAGGCCTTTGCCTTCGGCTTGGGTCATGGTCCCAGAGTCGTGGGATCAAGCCCCGAATCGGGCTCTCTACTCAGCAGGGAGCCTGCTTCCCTCCCTCTCTCTGCCTGCCTCTCTGCCTACTTGGGATCTCTGTCAAAAAAATAAAAAAATCTTTAAAAAAAATTTTTTTTAAAAGAATAACACAATGGACATTTGGGTGTAAGTTTTTGTGTGGACATTTTCCATTTTATATATATGTATCTAGGAATGGAATTGTGGGTCATATGGTAACTTTATGATTAAATCTTTGAAGAAGTACCAGACTGTTTTCCGAAGTGGCTACTGATTTATATTCCCACTACCAGTGTATAAGGGTTCCAGTTTCTTCATGTTCTCACCAACGTAGGTAATTAAATCTGCCATGGTGTTTTCAGTTAAAGTGTCATCTGTAAAATAGTTTAGTATAGTAGAATAGTATCTGTAGAATAGTTTAGTATCTTCAGGTGAGGTCTTCTTTTACTTTTTTCCCTCCCCAAATTTTCTTGGCCGCTCTGCTCTTTATTCAAAATTTTCTTGGCCGCTCTTCTCTTTTTATTCTTCTCTTTATATGAATTCCAGAGTTTATATAGTCAAGCTGAAGAAAACAAAAGTCTCACTGGAATGCAAGGAATTGCATTAAATTTATATAGTATTTGATACTAAGTCTTTTCATTCAACAATATGGTATGGAGGGGCGCCTGGGTGGCTCAGTGGGTTAAGTGTCTGCTTTTGGCTCAGGTCATGATCCCAGGGTTCTGAGATCAAGTCTCAGATTGGGCTCCCTGCTCGGAGGGGAACCTGCTTTTCCCTCTCCCTCCATCTGTTGCTTCCCTTGCTTGTGCTCTCTCTCTGTTAAATGAATAAGTAAATTTTTTTTTTTAAGTATTATACTTTTTTTTTTCTTTAAGATTTTTTATTTATTTGTCAGAGAGAGAGAGAGAGCGAGCGAGCAGAGCCAGAGGGAGAAGCAGGCTCCCTGCCGAGCAAGGAGCCCTATGTGGGACTCGATCCCAGGATGGTGGGATCATGACCCGAGCCGAAGGCAGCCGCTTAACCAACTGAGCCACCCAGGCGTCCCAAATGAATAAGTAAATTTTTAAAAAAATATGTTATGGGAACTGAGGGTTGCTGGAGGGAAGTTGGGTGGAGCGGTGGGCTAAATGAGTGATGGGCACTAAGGAGGGACTGGATGTAATGAGCCTTGGGTGTTAGATGCAACTGATGAATCACTGAATTCTTCCTCTGAAACTAGTAATACAGTATACGGTAACTAAATTGAATTTAAATAAAAAATTTTTAAAATAAAAAAGGAATATGATATGTGACCCCATGTATCCCATCATCCAGCTTCAAATTATCACCTGATACTGATCTTGTTATACTATATCTCTTCCACATACCCTCTTCTATAACTTTGAAGCAAACCTCAGACATCATATTATTTCATTCATAAGTATCTTAGTATATATCTTTAAAAGATAACATTTTTTGTTATTTATTTAATTTAATCATTTTTCTAAAGTAGTCTCCATGGTTGGACTCACAGCCCTGAAATTAAAAGAGTCGTATGCTTTATCGACTGAGCCAGCCAGGCACCCAAAAGATAACTCTTTTTTTAAAAAAATACCATTTTACACCAGGAATATTAAATATCCTGTCAGCATTCTGTTTCCAGTTCTTCGTGTGTGTGTGTGTGTGTGTGTGTGTGTGAATAATTTCATCTAAATCAGAATCCAAAGTAAAGTTCACACTGTAGTAGGTTGATACTTCTTTTAAGTCTTTTTAATCTGTAGGTTCCTCCACTATCTTTTTTCTCCCTTACTGTTTGTTTGTTTTTGTAGCTTTAAGTTTTTACTTAAATTCCAGTTAGTTAGCACCTTACTGTTTATTTGTTAAAGAAGCCAGGTTGGGGCATCTGGGTGGTTCAGTCAATTAAGTGTCTGCCTTTGGTTCAGGTCATGATCCCAGGGATCGAGGCCCACATCAGGTTCCCTGTTCAGCAGAGAGTATGCTTCTCTCTCCCTATCAAATAAATAAATGAAATCTTTAAAAAAAAAAAAAAAAAAGATTAAAATTAAAAAAAAGAAACCAGGTCATTTGCCTTTTAGCCTCATGCAGTTTCCCACAGTCTGGATTTTGTTGGTTATATCTCTGTAAAATTGTAATGTGTCCCTGTCATCTGTGTTTTCTGTAAGTAGATAATGGTATGTTCCTTTGATATGCTGCTGGATTCATCTTGCTAAGTAGGATATATATATATGTATCCACATATATATATATTAAGATAAAATTAATTTTTTGAGCATATTGTCTCTTAGGTTTTGGTATTTAGCCAATGCTAAATTATTGATAAGCCTGGAGTAATTTGGATAATTTTGGAAGGTAAATATCTACCAGATATTTCTATCAGATAGTTTTGTGGGTTTTTTTAAGATTTTATTTATTTGTCAGAGCGAGCGAGAGAGCGAGCACAGGCAGACGGAGTGGCAGGCAGAGGCAGAGGGAGAAGCGGGCTCCCTGCCGAGCAAGGAGCCCGATGTGGGACTGGATCCCAGGACCCTGAGATCATGACCTGAGCCGAAGGCAGAGGCTTAACCCACTGAGCCACCCAGGCGCCCAAGAACTTTTTTTTTTTTAAGATTTTATTTATTTGTCAGAGGGAGAGAGAGAGAGAGAGGGAGCACAGGTGGGGGAGCTGCAGGCAGAGGGAGAAGCAGGCTCCCTGCCGAGCAAGGAGCCCGATGCGGGACTCGATCCCAGGACACTGGGATCATGACCTGAGCCGAAGGCAGCCGCTTAACCAACTGAGCCACCCAGGCGTCCCTATCAGATAGTTTTTATAGCAAATCTATATCTAATTGTCAGGAATAATTTCAAACTTATTTTATTGAAGTAATATAACTTTGATAGGAAAGCCCGATAACTTTGATATGAAACTCACCAGTTGTATATAAAAATCCAAAATATAGCGATCAGACTATATTTTGACCATTTGAAGAATACATGATAAAGTTGGGTTTGTTACTGCTTAAATATTGCTCTAGGGGTGCCTGGTTGGCTCAGTTGGTTGAGTGTCTGCCTCTTGGTTTTGCTTGGACATGGTCTTGGGTTGTGGGATTGGGCCCCGCATCAGGTTCTGTGCTTGGTGTCAAGTCTGCTTGAGTTTTTCTCTTTCCTTCTCCTGGCCCCTCCCGCTGCTTGTGCATGTGCTCTCTATCTCAAATAAGTAAATAAAATCCTAAAAAAATATGTATATATTGCTTTAAACCATCCACTTCTTTTCATCACCATTGTCATGACTCTAATAGAGGCCACCACCTTTTGGTCTCCCTGCCTCCAGTGTGGTCCCTTCAAATTCCTTCTTCATGCTTCAGTTCTTTTTCAAATACACACATGATCATGACATTCTCATTCAAGTCTGTATTGAGCAACAGCTGTGGATACCTGGAGGCCATCTACTTACGTTGAAAGTGCTGTCTGGTAGGAGAGATCAATAATAATGAAATGAAGGGTATATAAAATATATATATATATGTAGTTAAATCAACACAAAGTGTATGTTCATAATTCTGTATTAATATATATTAATTAAACCTGAGAGAAGTGATGTGAAGGAAAGAAGTCATGACTGTAGAGAAAAGTATAACAGAAATCCAATCTATGCTAAAGATGAAGGAAGTGTCTCTTGAAGAAGTGGTTTGAGATGAGAGCAAAAAAAAACGAGCACTAGCTGAGGGCAGAGTGAGAGAAGGCCATGCCAGTCAGTGAGTGGCATGTACAAAGGCTTTGTGGCAAGAGAGAGCATGGTGCAAACCAGGAGCCGAAAGCAAGCAGAAAGGCTGGAGAGCAGAGCATCTCAGTGATGAGATGAGTTGGAGAGTGACTGGCAAGGCCAGATCACACAGAGCCTTGTAAGCTGTGTGCGAAAGGTTTTATTTTTGGGCTAAGGTTCTTGGGAAGTTATTGAAAGGTTTTAATCAGAGTCAGCGGTAGGTGAAAGAACTCTTAAGTTCTTAGATAATAATTATATTAAAAAATAGTTACAGGCATAATTTTTTCACTGGGAAAAGGTAATTGTTTAGGTAAGTATATGTTTCTGAAAACAGATAATCTTTTGTTGTGCCACATATTATTGTGTTTAATCTAAATGCTGATCGTGTCATTTGCTCCTTGAAGATATGGTTTGTGGTAAGGACACTGCATTTTAATTAAAGAAGTAGACGGAAAATGAAAACCCTGCAATCATAAAAAGCCTTGGTAATGATGCAGTGAAAGATTAAGGGAAATATTTACATAGGAATTGATATCCTATCTTTCTCAAGTTATTCAGTAATGAAAACCCATTGACGAACGGAAATCGTTTTATCGAAATGATTATTGGGGGAAAGCTTTTTAAGTAGCTTGTCATTTGAAGGGCTTCTGAATTCATTTTTTTCTAACTTGTTTCTATTTTTTTGCCTTCATAGGAGAGTAGTTATTTTGATGGAGTTAGACATTTTGAAATCAGCTGAAGCTGTTGGATTAAAGATTGGCAATCCTGTGCCCTATAATGAAGGTAAAATGCTTTTTTATAGGTTGTAGCTCTCAGTTGAATACCTCTTTATAGATCCAGAATTCTACCTTTTGGGTTCATTTTGATTTGTTGGTCTTACTAAGACTAGTGATTTGGGGGTTTGGGAACCAGGTTAATCTTTCAGGATTAACCTAAAGAAATGATGGTAGGACTCCAAGGAAAACCCTCTCCTCTGTTTTTCTCTGTGTACAGCTTCTTTCATACTTTCGGCTTGTCTGTCACCAGAAGTGTGGGGTTTGTCCCACATTAAGCAATTCTCTCATTCTCCATGGACACTGCTGGTTGTTCTACCATTCAGTTTAGTTATGATACTCTATATATGAATTTAGCATCAGATTCCACAGGTAAAGACTGAGGCCCACGGGGCTGCCTCCACACCTCTCTGTTACCTCCAAACCCCAGTTCAGATGCCAGTCAAAAGTCCTAGGTAGGGACGCCTGGGTGGCTCAGTTGGTTAAATGGCTGCCTTCGGCTCACGTCATGATCCCAGCGTCCTGGGATTGAGTCCCACATCGGGCTCCTTGCTCGGCAGGGAGCCTGCTTCTCCCTCTGCCTCTGCCTGCCACTCTGTCTGCCTGTGCTCGAGCTCTCTCTCTCCCTCTCTCTCTGACAAATAAATAAATTTTTTAAAAAAAGTCCTAGGTAGTTATTTGTGCTTCTGGCCAACTGGCTGTAAATTGGGGTTTCCCACAACCCCCTCCTCAGGTTCAATTAGATTAATGAGCGAGAGTGGCTCAGAGAACTCAGCAGCTGGGTAGAAGGGGTGTACTGGGCAAGGCATGTGGGAAGGGGTGCAGAGTTTCTGTACTCTCTCGGGGTACACTGTCCTCCCAGCACTGCCATGTCTCCACCAGCAGAAACTCCCAAGCCCCATCCTTTTGGCTGTTAAGGAGGCCTCCCTAGTTAGACATGATTTTAATAATCTTTGGTCATTGGTGATTGGTTCAACCTCTAATCCCTCTTCTCTCGTCAAAGGTGGGGGGTGGATGCTGAAAGTTCCAACTCTAATCACATGGTTGGTTCCCCTGGCAACCATCCCCATCCTTAGGGGCTTTCCAGAAGTCAGTTCACTGACACTCAGGTGTGATTGAAATGGGTTTCCTATAAATAAGCTGCCTGTATTCCTCTTATCACTGGAAATTATAAGGGTTTTAAGAGCTCTTTGCCAGGAACTGTGGATGAAGGCCAAAAAATACTTGTTATATCACAATATCACAAGCTCGCATTAGGAAAAGAGGAAAAGTTAGAGAATGTATTGGGAAAATATCCCATTTATAAGAGATTAAAAATAAATACATAGGGGCACCTGGCTGGCTCAATCGGAGGAATGCGTGACGTTTGATCTCAGGGTCATGAGTTTGAGGCCCACTTTGGATCTAGTAGAGATTACTTAAAATATATAAAGCAAGTGCTCCTGGCTGGCTCAGGCAGTACAGTAGGATATGCAGCCCTTGATCTTGAGGTTGTGAGTTTGAGTCGCACAATTGGGTGTAGAGATTACTTAAAAATAAAATCTTTAAAAAACTAATAAAAAAAATGTAAAGCATATTATCTGTATTTTTTAATAGCACTCAGCACACCAGTAGTCTTTAGAATAATTTCTGTTTGTTTGTTTGTTTTTTTAATTTATTTATTTGTCAGAGAGAGGGAGAGAGAGAGAGCGCGAGCACAGGCAAACAGAGTGGCAGGCAGAGGGAGAAGCAGGCTCCCTGCCGAGCAAGGAGCCCGATGTGGGACTCGATCCCAGGATGCTGGGATCATGACATGAGCCGAAGGCAGCCGCTTAACCAACTGAGCCACCCAGGCATCCCTAGAATAATTTCTGTGTTTATTGCCAGGCCATGAGTAAACTCCATGAAGGTGGAGACCATTATTTGTTTATTCTTTGCTATGTCCCTGGTGCCTAACTTTTGTTTTTATTTATTTTATATTTTTATCAAATAAAGGGCAACAACAATGGTTACCCGCCTCTCTGTTTGCACCTCTGTGATCAAAAGCAGCTTTCAGAGCACAGATCCCCAATATTTGGAGGGCAGGGTCTTTTTGCCTCCCTCATTTCCCCAGTGTGCAAGCTGCTCTAGGAACAGGTGCACTGCAGCCTGCCACTTAGCTGGGGCTCCAGGGGTGGGTAGTTGTTACTGCGCTAAGAGCTGGAATTGACCACAGTTTACCATCCAGATCTTCTCCTGGGAGTTGCAAGCCTTCCATAGACTCTCAAATTCCAAAGTAGTTCTATCAGAGAGGTTCTGCCAGTGCAATTATACTCTAGATTGAGAGGTAGATTCCTGGTACTTCTTACCCCGCCATCTTCTCAGAATCCTCTCAACAGTGATTATCTGTTGACTGAGTTTTATTTTATTTTTTCTTTAAGATTTTATTTGACAGAGATCACAAGTAGGCGGAGAAGCAGGCAGAGAGAGAGAGGAAGGGAAGCAGGCTCCCTGCTGAGCAGAGAGCCCAATGCGGGGCTCGATCCCAGGACCCTGGGATCATGACCTGAGCCGAAGGCAGAGACTTTAACCCACTGAGTCACCCAGGCGCCCCAGAGTTTTATTTTCTTGTGAAAATATACAAAAAGGCCCAATGAAATGAGAACAATTTAATTACTTTAAATAAGAGACAATGATCGTTCCAGAGAAAGGCAAAGAATCCTGTGAAAGGAGATGGCTTATCTGCCCCCCACCAAGCCTAACAAAAATAAAATTAAAAAATAAATAAAAATAAAAAGAGGCACCTGGCTGTCTAAGTCAGTAGAGCATATGACTCTTGATCTAACAGTCATGAGTTTGAGCCCCATGTTAGGTGTAGAGCCCACTTTAAAAAAAAAATTAGAGCCTCACTGTTCACCAAAATAAATTCCAGATTTTTTAAAAAAGATTTTATTTATTTATTTGACAGAGAGAAAGGACATGCAAGCAGCAGAGGGAGGAGGAAGAAGCAGGCTCTCTGCTGAGCAGGGAGCCTGATGTAGGTTTTGATCCCAGGACCCTGGGATCATGACCTGAGCTGAAGGCAGACGCTTAACCAACTGAACACTCAGGTGCCCACCAGAGTTTTTTTTTTTAAGGTAGAAAAAGAGGGGCACCTGGGTGGTTCAGTTGGTTAAGCATCTGATTTCAATTCCGGTCATGATCTTGGGGTGCTGGGGTGGAGCCCTGCATCAGGCTCCCCACTCAGCAGGGAGTTTGCTTGTCCCCCTTCACCTGCTTGTGCTTTCTCTGTCTCTGTCTCAAATAAATAAAAGTTAGAAAATGAAACCATCGAAAATAATAAAGACAATGGGGCTGCGTATGGATTGGAATAATTCACAATGAATATTTGAATACAATGAAATAAAAAAAATTTTGTGTGTGGTAAAAATAGAAAGGTATGTGAACTTAAAATAAGTTAAAATGTTAAAAAAAGATAGGATTGACAGGGTCTCCTGGCTGGCTCAGTCAGTAGAGCATGTGACTGAATCCATGGTGGTGAGTTTGAGCCACACTGGGGGTAGAATTTACTTTAAAAAAAAAAAAAAAAAAGAGGCGCCTGGGTGGCTCAGTGGGTTAAAGCCTCTGCCTTCGGCTCAGGTCATGATCCCAGGGTCCTGGGATCGAGCCCCGCATCGGGCTCTCTGCTCAGCAGGAAGCCTGCTTCCCCTTCTCTCTATGCCTGCCTCTCTGCCTACTTGTGATATGTCAAATAAATAAAATCTTTAAAACAAAAAAAAAAAGATGGGACTGACAAGATTAATATCTTTAATATTTACTGAATTTTTTTTACAAGAGGAAATTATTTTTTGTACTCTTTGGTATTGGTGTTGAAATTATTTTTTCCAAGGAAAAATATTCCAGTAAGAAAGCAAGCAGGCATCAGGCATTTGATGAGAAGAGGGTGTTCGCTGTGGAGAAAACAAAAGGCCAGTACATAACAAAAAAAAAATACTTAACTTTTTTTTTTTTTAAGATTTTATTTATTTTTTTGACAGATAGAGAGGGAACACAAGCAGAGGGAGTGGGAGAAGAAGAAGCAGGCTTCCCGCTGAGCAGATGCTTAACGAGTGAGCCACCCAGGTGCCCCCTAAAAATATTTAGCTTTATTACTCATTATTTCTTGTACCTGTTTTTAGGGAGATAACATTGTCTTTTTCCATTAAGTGTTTTGTTGGCTGTGGGTTTTTCATCGATTCTTTTTATCAGTATGAAGAAGTTTATTTTAATTCCTAGTTTGCTGAGGGTTTTTATCAGGAATAGATGGTAAATTTCGTCAAATGTTTTTTCTGTGTCTATTGATGATCATACAGTTTTTCCTTTTTTATTGGTTAATGTGAGTTATATTCAGTGATTTTTGAATGCTAAACCAATTTGTAGTTTCTGGGGTAAGTTTTATCATCATGATCTATTTATACTTTTTATATATTGTTGGATTTCATTTGCTGAACTCTCTTGATTTAACCATTTAATTTGATTTTGTTGGAAATTTTTACGTCTGTATTATGAGGAATATCGGGCTGTAATTTTCTTACAATACCCTTGTCTAATTTTGGTGTCATAGTAATCCTGGCCTCATAGAATGAGTTAGAAAGTATTCCCTCAGGACACCTGGGTGGCTCGGTTGGGTGGCTGCCTTCCGCTCAGGTCATGATCCTGGAGTCCCAGGATCAAGACCTGTATCGGGATCCCTGCTCAGCGGAGAGTCTGCTTCTCCCTCTGACCCTCCCCCCTCTTAAGCTCTCTCTCTCTCAAATAAATAAATAAAATCTTTTAAAAAAAAGTGTTCCCTCTTAAATTTTCTAAAATAGCTTGTGTAGAATTATTACTTCTTACTTAAAATGTTTAGTAGAGTTTCCCAATGCAGCTATCTGGGGCTGATATATTTTTTTAGAAACGTTTTCCACTACAAATGCAGTTTTTTTTTTAGCAGATATATGTAGGGTTATCCAGATAATCTGTTTCTTTTTAAGTGAGTTGTAGTAGATTGTGTTTTAAGGAATTCAACCATGTCACATAAGTTGTTGGATTTATTGGCCTGCATAAATGTAAACAGGCTAGGTGTGCTTGGCTGGCTCAGTTGGTAGAACATGTGACTCTTGATTTCAGGGTTTTAAAATCAAGTCCTATATTGGGCATAGACATTACTTAAAAATAATTTTTTTAAAGATTTTATTAATTTATTTGACAGAGAGAGATCACCAATAGGCAGAGAGGCAGGCAGGGGTTGAGGGGGGAAGCAGTCTCCCTGCTGAGCAGAGAGTCTGACACGGTGCTTGATCCCAGGACCCTGAGATCATGACCTGAGCCAAAGGCAGAGGCTTAACCCACTGAGCCACCCAGGTGCCCCTTAAAAATAAAAAAAAATTAAAAAAAATAAGTAAACCGTCTGGTAAACCCCAATTAAGTGGCAGAAATTATCATATTGGATAATGTGAATAAAGTAGTCCATTATTAGCCTTTTAGTGTCTGTAGAATCTGTGATGATGTCACTTCTCTCATACCTGATGTTGATCATTTGTGTTCCTTTTTTTTTTTTTTTTTTCTTTAGCAGTCTAGCTAAATGATTTATCAGTCTTATGGATCTTTTCACAGAACCAACTTTTGGTTTCATTGGAGTTTTTTCCCTCCTCTTTTTATATTATCTATACTGTTGATTTTTTTATGCTTTTATCTGTAATGTTTACTTACCTCTCTTTACCTTGCATTTTACTGTGTTCTTTCTTTCCATTGCTATATGTGAATGCTGGGCTCATTGATTTGAGACCTTTCTTCTTTTCTAAAATTAGAGTTGTTTCATGTTAAAAATTTACCCCTAAGCACTGCGTAACAGTGTCAAGCAAGTTCTGGTGTTACAGGTTTTATTCTGCTCAAAATACCTTCTAATTTCCCTTTTAATTTCTTCTTTAACATATTACTTTTATCTATATTTGGTTTCAAGTATTTAGAGATTTTTCCAGAGATCTTTCTATTATTGATAAATAATTTAGTTCGACTATGGGTAAGTACCATATGTTATGTGACCTGAATCCTGTTATTTTATTGTCCCAAGTTGTGGCCTCTTGTGGTAAATTTTGTCTGTACTTGAGAAGAATTTGTTTTCTGTTGTTACACACAGTGTCCTATAAAATAAATAAATGTCAGTTAAGTTGATTGATTGTAGTTGTTCAAGTACTGATTTTCTGTTGACTTGTTCTATCTGTTATTGAGAGGGATTTGGAATCTCTGACTATAACTGGATTTCTCTATTTTTTCCTTGAGGTTGTATTACTAGGTTTTGCTTCATGTATTCTGAAACTCTGTTAGTAAGTGGATTAAACATTTAGGATTATTATGTTCTTTTTATGAACTGACTTCTTTATCATTATGAAATGACGTTATCATTAACAAAATTCTGTGCTTTGAAATCTTTGTCTGCTATTAATATAACCACTTTGTTTTTGATAATAAAAATCCTAGAGAATCAGGTTTGAAAAAAAAAATATATATATATATAACTTTATTTTATTTTTCTTTTAATTAGTTTAGCTTGGTATATCTCTTTTCATCCTTTAACTGTTCACCTATATTAACTGTATTTCTTATAAGCAGAGTATAAGTGGGTTTTGCTCTTTTATCCAGTTTGATAATTTCTACATTTTAACTGGGGTGTTTAGACCATTTATATTTAATATAGTTATTGGTATGGTTAGTTTAAGTCTGACATCTTGCTATTTGTTTTTTATTTATCCCATCTGGGGTTCCCCCCCCCCTTTTCTGCCTTCTTTTGGGTTGAATATTTTTTGTGATTCCTTTTATTTCCTTTGTGGACTTATTTACTATTGTCTGTATTTTGCAATTTTTTAGTGGTTGGTTTAAGGCTTATAAATACGCACTTTAACTTATCAGGGTCTGTCTTTGAGTGATGCTACACCACTTCACATACAGTGTAAGAATCTTTTTTCTCTTCCCTCCCAGGTCTTGTGCTATGCTTGTCACACATCTTACCTATGTTATAAGCCTCTTTGTACATTGTTATTGTTTTAGTTTAATTAGTTATCTTTTAAAGAGATTTACTTAATAATATCTTCTATATTTACTTATGTAGTTGCCATTTCTATTGTCTGGATTGATATTTTTCACGTTATTTAGCTTTTCTTGTAGTTGAGATCTGCAAGTTATGAATTCTTTCAGCTTTTGTAGGTCTGAAAAATATTTCACCTTTGACTCTTTTGAAAGACATTTTTGCTAGGCATAGAATTCCAGGTAGATTCATCCTCCTTCCCTGTTTCCTTCCCTCCTTCCTTTTCTTTCTTTCTTAGATTGGTTTATTTATTTTAGAGTGGTGGGGACAGAGGGAGAGAGAATCCTGAAGCAGACTCCCTGCTGACTGCGGAGCCCAATGAGGGGCTCAGTCCCAGGACCCTGAGATTATGACCTGAGTCAATCAAAAGGCAGCACTTAACTGGCTGCTTAACCAACTGAGTCCCCAGGCGCCCCTAGATTTTTCTTTCTGTGTATTTTGAAGATGTCCTCTTGCTTTCATATTATCCCATGAGAAGTCTGTGATCATCTCTATCTTTGTCTCTGTTCTTAATATGACTTTTTCGCTGACCATTTTACAATTTTCTGTCATTAGTTTTGAGCAATTTGTGATATACCTTGGTGTCATTTTCTTTGTGTCTTTTGTCTTGATGTTCATGGAACTTCTTGGATCTCTACGTGTATAATTTTCATCAAATTTGGAAGATTTTTGGCCATTATTTCTTTATTTTTTTTCATTATTTCTTTATTTTTTTAAGATTTTATTTATTTATTTGACAGAGATCACAAGTAGGCAGAGAGGCAGGCAGAGAGAGAGGAGGAAGCAGTCTTCCTGCTGAGCAGAGAGCCCAATGCGGGGCTCGATCCCAGGACCCTGGCTTCATGACCAGAGCTGAAAGCAGAGGTTTTAACCCACTGAGCCACCCAGGCGCCCCTGGCCATTCATTATTTCTTAAATGTTTTCCCCATCCTTTGAGTCTCCAATTTTTTATATATATGCTGCTTTAAGTTGTCTTATAGTTCATGGGTGATGGGTTTTTGTTTGTTTGTTTTGTTTTTTTCTTCTTTTTCATTTTGCAGTTTTATTGCTGTGCATTCAGATTCACTGATCCCTTTACTAATCTTGTTTCATCTGCTATTAATCCTGTTTGGTATGTTCTTTTTCTCAGTCATTGTAATTTTCAGTTAATTTTTTAAATTTTAATTCCAGTATAGTTCACCTACAGTGTTTTATTAGTTTCAAGTGTACAATATAGTGATTCAGCAACTCTGTACATTTTTCAGTGCTTATGATAAGTGTACTCTTAGTCCCCATTACCTATTTACCCCATCCACCCACCCACCCTCCTTGTGGTAACCGTCAGTTTGTTCTCCATAGTTAAGAGTCTGTTCTTTGGGGACACCTGGGTGGTTCAATGGTTAAGCGTCTGCCTTTGGCTCAGGTCATGATCCCAGCGTCCTGGGATCGAGTCCCACATCGGGCTCCTTGCTCAGCGGGGAGCCTGCTTCTCTCTCTGCCTCTGCCTGCCACTCTGTCTGCCTGTGCTTGCTCTCTCTCTCTCTCCCTCTGTCTCTGACAAATAAATAAATTAAAAAGAAAAAAAAATTTAAAAAAAAAAGAGTCTGTTCTTTGGTTTGTCCCTTTTTTTTCTTTATTCATCTGTTTTGTTTCCTAAAATCCCCATATGAGTGACATCCTATGATATGATACTTGCCTTTCTCTGACTTATTTCACTTAGCATTAGATTTTTGAACTCAATCCATGTTGTTGCAAATGGCAAGATTTTTGTGTGTGGCTGAATAATGCCACATTTTCTTTTTTTTTTTTTAAGAGTTTTATTTATTCATTTGAGAGAGAGAGAGAGACATAAAGAGAGCGCAAGCAGAGGGGGAGGCAGAGGGAGAAGGAGAGGGAGAAGCAGACTCCCCGCTGAGCTGGGAGCCTGACGTGGGGCTCAATCCCAGGACCTGGAGATCATGACCTAAGCCAAAGGCAGATGTTTAGCCATCTAAGCCACCCAGGTGCCCCAGTGCCACATTTTCTTCATCCATTTCTCTATCAGTGGAGACTTGTATTGCTTCCATAATTTGGCTGTTGCAAATAATGCTCCAGTAAGCATCTGCATGCATATATCTTTTCAAATTAGTATTTTCTTGGGGTAAATATCCAGTAGTGGAATTACTGGATCATATGGTATCTCTATTCTTTTTTTTTTTTTTTTTCCTTTTCTATGTGTGAACATTTGTATTAATGAAGACTTTAATCTGATAAAGTCTGCCACCAATCAGACTGTTGATTATTTCTACTTGTAATTAAAGAAAAAAATTTAACTTCAGATATATAACATCAAAAATAAATATTCACTTAATATGTCTGTTAATCTGTTTTATGATATCAAAAGGTTTTCTCCTTCCCAAATAAAGATTCTAAGATAAATTCAAGAATCCTTTGAATGACACCTTCTAAAACAGTGAGTTTACAAAACAATGCAGGGGATCACTAGGCACACTTACTATAAGAGAAGAGTATATCCAGTGAAAAGGAAATTTAAAACATGACCTTAACTTTTATGAAAAATTTTAACAAAACCTTTCCTTCATTTACTTTTAGCTATTCCATAAGTATTAGAAAAGAAATTGAACATTTTTGTATTGAAACTTAGAAAAATGTCTTTTTCCATAAAGTAAACAACCATCTTTCCCTTTGGCTCCTTCCAATCCTTCTTCACTGTGCTGAGAGCTGTTCTTCCAGATTTTTGGTTTGGCAGGTGGTTTCCAAGCTGACTGGGCTTTCCAGATAGCTTCCTGCACAGGGTTTTCCAGTCACTGGACCTATGATTTATCCAACTTTGAAAATGACTTTGGTCCGTTCGTGTTTCATGTGCTTTATTTATGAGACAGGTAGAGCTTTGAGAAGCACAGCATCCCCAACTATGCATGGCTGAAGAGCATCATGAACGAAGTAGGCTTTTCACTTATTAAAATACTTTAATAAATAGGGATCCAGAATAAGCCTAGTCACTCTCACTTTAGCTGGTTTTTTTTTTGCATTGCCCTTCCAGTCATCTTCCACATGATCCATTTGGCAAGGGCAGATGAATGAACTACTGACATTATTTGGCTTTGGTCACCTCCTAGCTCTCTATTCCCTGTGTGTGTCCTGGTAGTTCATTTTTTGAGGAACCTCCGTGCTGTTGTCCAGAGTGGCTGCACCAGTTTGCCTTCCCACCAACAGTGCACAAGGGTTCCTTTTTCTCTACATTCTCGCCGACCCTGTTCTTTCTTGTGTTTTTTATTTTAGCCATTCTGACTGGTGTGAGGTCATATCTCATTATAGTTATGATTTGCATTTCCTGAATGATGAGTGATGTTGAATATCCTTTCATGTGTTTCTGCTTTCTGTATCTCTTCTTTGAAAAAATGTCTGTTCGTGTCTTCTGACCATTTTAAATTGGATTGTTTTTTTGTTATTAATTTTTTTAACTAAATCTGAAGAGATGATGTTAATCAATGAATATTTGGAAAAGAATTTCTGACACAGGGGTGCCTGGGTGGCTCAGTCATTAAGCGTCTGCCTTTGGCTCAGGTTATGATCCCAGGGTCCTGGGATCGAGCCCTGCGTTGGGCTCCCTGCTCAGTGGGGAGCCTGCTTCTCCCTCTTCCACTCCCCCTGCTTGTGTTCTCGCTGTCTCTTTCTCTATCAAATTAAATATATAAAATCTTTTAAAAAGTTTCTGACACAATTTTTTTTAAAGATTTTATTTATTTATTTGACAGAGAGATCACAAGTAGGCAGAGAGGCAGGCAGAGAGGGGAAAGCAGTCTCTGTGCTGAGCCGAGAACCCAATGCAGGGCTCAACCCCAGGACCCTGAGATCATGACACAAGCTGAAGGCAGAGGCCTGACCCACTGAGCCACCCAGGCTCCCTGACACAATTTTTGAGAATACGTATGTTTAAGGGAAGGTATTGAATAATTTTAAGTTTATACATTTAAATTAATAGTTTATATTATTTTTTTATTTTTATTTTTAAAGATTGTTATTTATTTATTTGACAGACAGAGATCACAAGTAGGCAGAGAGGCAGGCAGAGAGAGAGGAGGAAGCAGGCTCCCTGCTGAGCAGAGAGCCAGATGCGGGGCTCGATCCCAGGACCCTGGGACCATGACCTGAGCCGAAGGCAGAGGCTTTAACCCACCTGAGCCACCCAGGTGCCCCGTTATATTAGTTATTTTTATTATAAACATGGCATCAAAAAATTAAAAATGACTTTTCAGCTGGTCAGTATAAAGATGCCAAAAGTTGTATATATAACTTCACTTGTTTAAAGTTTTCCACTATATTTCTTTTTCTCTCCCAATTGATTTCACAGTAGGAAATTAAATAGGTGGTTTTGGGTTTTTTGACTTAGAGAAGTAAAAGTTCCAGTTAAAATTACACTCTGTTACTCCTAATAAAGAAAGGTGCTTAGGTGGTTTCTACTGAAGGACACTAATTGACCATCTTAATTTAAATTTACCAAACATAATTCTTTAGTTTATCATTAATCAAAAATTATTAGTCAGGTTTTTGCCTAAGAATAAATGAATTTGATCCCAATAATTTTTGTGCTAGACGCAATCTGCATCCTGTCTTCGTTTTCCTGTTGGGGACTCAGTTCTAACCATTGCCTTGGTGGAGTCAATGGGGAGGAAAGAGAAGTTTAAGAAACTCACAGATGAACTCACACAGTAGCCAGCACACTCACAGAACGTTAGAGATAGAGCTCTATTTTAGAGATCAGTTGTTTTAATCAGAAGAAAAAATGGAGGTGATAAGTGACTTGGCTAAGGTTGCACAGCAGGTAAGTTGCTTCAACAAGTGAGACTCATTATTCCTAATTTCCAGATGAAGATGCTTTACACTGTACCCGGACCTTCAAAAATTAACCTTCACATCAAAGTTTTGCCTATTCCGCAAATTGTATTTTTGTTACTAGGTTGTGTGAGTTGAATCTGTTGGAATGTTTTATATGTGTGCACGCACACACAGAAGTTATTTCTGTTTCATGTTAGTATACTTATACATTAAAACTTGTATAATTTTAAAAATGAAATATAATTAAAATAAGCAAACATTTATTTTTTTAATATTTTATTTATTTGAGAGAGAGAATGAGCAGGGGGGAAAGGGAAGGTCAGGGGGAGAGAGAGGATCATGACCCAAGCTAAAGTCAGACATTTAACCGAGCCACCCAGGTGCACCCAGACATCTGTTCTTTAAATAAACATTAATTTTGTTTTACTTTTTGGATAGATAATATAGTTACATGTTTCAAAAGTCAAAACTGCAAAATTGCATATTTAGAGAAATCTTACTCCTGCCATGTTTGTACCCACTGCTGACCTCTATAAGTAACCAATTTTAGAGGTTTCTTTTGATCCTTTGGGTGTTTCTTTATGCAAATATATATTACCAAATAAAAATATTATGTATTCTCATCCATTGCTCCAGTTTGCTTACACAAAAGGTAGGATAATATGTATACTATCGTACCATTTTTTGGATCCTGCTATTTGGGGGGGTTGTTGTTGTTTATTTTTAAGTAGGCTCCATGCTGGGAGTGGAGCCCACTGTAGGACATGAACTCACAATCTTGAGATTGAGACCTGAGCTGATATCAAGCATCAGATACTTAACAGACTGAGCCACCCATGCACCCCTTCTATGGTCATGCTTCCCCCCCCCCCCCCCCAGTGTTAACATATAATGTATTATGTGTTTCAGGCATACAGGTTTGTGATTCATCAGTCTTACACAATTCACAGCACTCACCACAACACATACCCTCCCAATGTCTATCACCCAGCCACCCCATCCCTCTCATCCCCCTCCACTCCAGCAACCCTCAGTTTGTTGAGATTAAGAGTCTCTTATGGTTTGTCTCCCTCTCTGGTTTCATCTTGTTTGATTTTTCCCTCCCTTCTATGATCCTCTGTCTTGTTTCTCAAATTCCTTGTATGAGTGAGATCATGATGTCTTTCTCTGTATGGTCGTGTTTTAGAAAAATCTGTTTAGGGGCGCCTGGGTGGCTCAGTGGGTTAAAGCCTCTGCCTTCAGCTTGGGTCGTGATCGCAGAGTCCTGGGACCAAGCCCCGAATTGGGCTCTCTGCTCAGCAGGGAACCTGCTTTCCCCTTCTCTCTCTGCCTGCCTCTGCCTACTTGTGATCTCTGTCTGTCAAATAAATAAATAAAATCTTTAAAAAAAAAAAAATTTCCATAATATATACTTAGCTTCCTTATTTAAAACACAAACAAGCAGGGGCATCTGGGTGGCTCAGTGGGTTAAAGCCTCTACCTTCGGCTCAGGTCATGATCCCAGGGTCCTGGGATCGAGCCCTGCATCAAGCTCACTGCTCAGCAGGGAGCCTGCTTCCCTCTCTCTCTCTCTCTCTCCCTATCTGCCACTCTGCCTACTTGTGATCTCTCTCTGTCAAATAAATAAAATCTTAAAAAAAAAAAACACAATTACAGAGTGTTCTGTTGTGTGACTGGTCCATAATTTAACTAGCCTCGGGTTGATGACACTTGGGTGGTTTGCTATAGCAATCAAAACAGTACTGTAGTGAGTAGCTTTATATGTATGCAGGTGTGTGGGCCAAGGTGGTTTGACTGCCAGAAGTAAGGTGGTTAGATCAACGGATAGATGCACCAGTTTTAGGTGGATATGGTTGGATTCCCCTCTGTAGCATGGTGACATTCTGCACTTCCACCCGAGTGCCTGAAAATACTGGTTTCTTCACAGCTGTGCCAACAAGAGTATGTTATTAATCTTTGGAATTTTTACCAATCTCATAGGTGAAAACTGGGATATCAGTGTAGTGTTTCATTTGTCTTCTGAGCAACGTTTTAAGTGTTTGAGGGTTTTTTTTTTTTAAGATTTTATTTATTTATTTGACAGAGACCACAAGTAGGAAGAGAGGCAGGCAGAGAGAGAGGAAGGGAAGCAGGCTCCCTGCTGAGCAGAGAGCCCGATGTGGGGCTCGATCCCAGGACCCCGGGATCATGACCTGAGCCAAAGGCAGAGGCATTAACCCACTGAGCCACCCAGGTGCCCCGAAGCGTTTGAGAGTTTTTTATTCTCTGTGAACTGACTGTTGTATTCTCCATTTTTATTTTTTATTTTTTTAATTTATTTGACAGAGAGCACAAGTAGGCAGAGAGTCAGGCAGAGAGAGGGGAAAGCAGGCTCCCCGCTGAGCAGAGAGCCCGATGTGGGGCTCGATCCCAGGACCCTGAGATCGTGACCTGAGCCGAAGGCCGAGGCTTAACCCACTGAGCCACCCAGGCACCCTCCATTTTTATTTTGAGTTGTCTTTTTCTTCTCCATCTTTGAGAGTTCTCTAAAGAGTAGGGACATTAGTAGTCCTTTGTCTCTGAGTTGTGAAGGCTTTTTTACGTTGCTTATGTTGGCCTCTTGCTATGCAGCAGTTCTTTTGTTGCTGTTTTTATGAAGTTGGATTTTCCAATCTTTTTTTTTTTTTAAATGACTTTGGAGTTTTGAGCCATTATTAGGAAGGTCTTCCTTACTTTAAAGTTGTTAGGGCATTCACCCATGTTTTATTCTAGTACTTACATGATTTCACTTTTATATTTAAATCTCCTGTGTAACTTCTGTCTTATAATTGGTTTCTCTGTGGTGTTTTGCGCTTCACTTGTCACATCATTTGGAATTTGTGGGTTTTCTCTGCCCCCCTCAATTCACTGAACATGTCAGCTCTATGTGGGACATTTGTGTCAAGAGTGGATATTCATTCTTATTGCTCTATATGACTTTTAGAAGCGGGAAAACTTGGTCATCATTCTTCCTCCAGAAATGGAACCTTGTAGATTTTAATGTTTACGTACACAAAACATAGTAATTTGATGCTTAAATTGGAAAGGGAGAGCTGGACCTATTTAGGTAAAATTCTAAAATCTTAGGTTAGAACATAGTACATTTGTTTTGCCGTAATAAATTTTTGTACAGAGGGGCACACTGATTATCTTCTCAGCCCTCAGGACAAAGCAATGGTTAACATCTCTGAAATCTTTGGATGCAATAGGGTTGAGAGAGAGATAATTGTGCTCAACTTTATCACCTTTGGCCAGATTTCTGATGTTTTTTATGTTGTATTTGAGTGGTTGCTTTGGACATTCTGTGTTTCAAGTGCAAAAGTATTTGAGATAAAGATGGAGTTGAAAGGGTTGAAAGGTAATTATCGCTTGGGGTCAGAACCATAGAACTAGGGAAAAAAAACTCCTTTGTCTCCATACTCCATTCCACTCACTCGGCCCTTTCTTCAGGGTCTGTTAAAGTGCAGAGGGATGAGAGAAGATTTTACTGTTCAGGATTATTTGCTATTGAATTTCATTGTAACCAGATCAATAACACTTTGTTACTTGGGTCATCATGGAAATAGCTTTGTTACAGTGGCTATTACCTTATGGTGTATTTCACAGAAATGGTTTCTAATTGTCTATTGTGAAGGCAAGGAAACTGTTATTAGTGAGGAGAGAAGTAAAGTTAGATTTGTATCCTCCCAGCACTTAACCCAGAACCTGTGACATATCAGGTGAGTGGTAAAATTGACTAAACCCAGCCCTGGAAGCAGGCAGAGGAATTCCAAAATGTGCACTGAAATTATTTGGCAGAGTACCACGTTAAATGCAGATACTTACAGAATTTTCCAAATGTGAGAAATAAAACTTCAAACACATTTCATGTTTCATATGATATTGGACTAGATGATTTTAAACTTCTGTATCTACCACTATATGTTTTTGACAGTACGTATATCATTGCTCTGTACCTATACTATTTCCAACAATATTTTACTTAGACATAAATTTCTCAAGCAATATTTAGTTTAAAGTATTTTTCATTATTAAAAGGTGTTAGTTGGAATTTTTTTCAGCCTGATTTTGATCCCTTTCTGCCAAGGGGGATTTTTTAAAAATTTTATCAAATGATTTTTTTACCCCCAAGGAGGATTTTTAATTTCTGAGCTTTTATTTATTTATTTATTTTTAGTTGTTGTTAAGTAAGTACTTGCTTGTAAGAAATTGAGTTTTTGTTACTCTGTATACCGGATATCTGTTAGCTAATTTTTCTCAGCTGGTGGCTCACTTACCATGTTTTGTGTATGTGTGTGTGTATACACACACACACACACACACACACATATATATATATATATATATAATTTTTTTTTAAGATTTTATTTATTTGAGAGAGAGTACACACACAAGCGGGAGAGCACAAACAGAGCAGCAGAGGGAGAGGGAGAAGCAGACTTCCCACTGAGCAAGGAGCTTAATGTGGGGCTCGATCTCAGGACCCTGAAATCATAACCCAAGCTGATGGCACCCAGCTTAACCAACTGAGCCACCCAGGAGCCCATATATATATATATATATTTGTTTTTTAATTAAAAAATTTTTTTTTAATTTTTTAGAAGATTTTATTTATTTGTCAGCGAGATGGAGATAGTGTGAGCACAAGCAGGGAGAGTGGCAGGCAGAGGGAGAAAGCAGGCTCCCCAGTGAGCAGGGAGCCCAATTCGGGACTCGACTCCAGGACCCTGGGATCATGACGCAAGCTGAAGGTGGATGCTTAACTAACTGAGCCAGGTGTCCCTATATTTTGAAATTTCTTTGAAGTGGTCTCTACACCCCAATAATGGGGATTGAGCTCACAACTCTGAGATCAAGAGTGACATGCTCCACTGACTGAGCCAGCCTCACTTAACCATTATACTGATAGTAGAAATGATGAGTGCGACTGCAAATAACTTGAGGAGTCAGAGTCTGCCTTTTTTCCCCCAAAGAAGATTTATTTATTTGTTTAAGAAAGCACAATGAGAGGCAGAGGGAGGGGCAGAAGGAGAAGGGAAGCAGACGCCACACTGAGTGGGGAGCCTGATGCAGGGCTCCATTTCACCAACCTGAGATCATGACCCTAGCTGAAATAGTCATACACGCAACCAACTGAGCTACCCAGGCGCCCCTAGAGTCTGCTTTTAAATGTCTGATTTCCCCCTGGTTCAGAGACATAGAACAAAAGTCTTAAAATTATCACCTTGATTCATTGTACTTGAAATGGTTTCATTTGCAGGTGGCGCAAAAACAGAAGTTTAGCATTAGTTGATTCTCTGCACTGCTGCTTTGGGGTATAATTTTAGTTTTTAGAAGGATTTTCATTTCGCTGTAGACTAATTTCAGGTTTCGTGATCAGCAGCTGTGTTGCAGTGCATTGAATTGAAAGGCAACTGTCGCTATTTAGAATGTACTAGGACTTCCGTTGTCCATTTGGTTTCAGTGCTATCTCTTACCTCCTGTGTCAGCTTTGCAGGTGTGATCCAATAGCAGGAGTTAAGGATTGCTCTAATAAATGATGACTTAGTAACTTTTCCTGACTGCTGTGTATCATGGTTACTGGTTATGTTCTGTGTAACTAGAGTTTTGTCTGCCAGAATTAGTTGCTTACAGTTAAAAATTAACTAGATGGTGGTGAACTGGATGGATCTAGTTAGACAAACCTGGTTAAGACTAGGTTGCGGGGGGAAGGGGGGGCGCCTGGGTGGCTCAGTCATTAAGCACCTGACTTCAGCTCAGCTTATGATCCCAGGGTCCTGGGATCAAGCCCTGCATCAGGCTCCCTGCTCGGCGGGAAGCCTGCTCCTTCTCCCACTCCCCCTCCCACTCCCAAGGTTTGGGGGGCACCTGGATGGCTCAGTGGGTTAAGGCCTGCCTTCGGCTCAGGTTATGATCTCAGGGTCCTGGGATCGAGCCCCAATCGGGCTCTCTGCTTGGCAGGGAGCCTGGTTCCCCGCCACCCCCCCCCTCCGCCTGCCTCTCTGCCTACTTGTGATCTCTGTCAAATAAATAAATAAATCTTTAACACACACACACACACATAAAACTCAGTTTAAAAAAAAAAAAAAGACAAGGTTCTGCCTCCTCCTAGCTGTGTATGACTTTGGGCAAGTTACTTGACCTCTTTAGCCCAGTTTTCTCATCTGTGAAATGAACATAATAGCACCATCTTTGTAATAGGCCTAGAGATTGAATGGAATAATTAACTTCATACCTGGTGCATAATAAGCACTCAAAGATTGGTAGCTGTTATTAATATATGTTATAAGGCGTAATTGATTTCTTGTTAAATATACTATATCCTTCATCGAGTCTGAGAATACAATGATTGTAATAGACTGTGCTATGTATGTATTATGTACTGCCAAGAAATTATAACACATAGATCACCTGTTGGATTTTTTTGGGGACATGCATGTTGTCTTTGGGATTGATCACCTGTAGATGTGATTCCAGATGAATCCCTTGCTGGCCACCCTTTCCTCTGCTTCTCAACCTATCAGCAAGTTCAAATCAGCCATTCTTTTTAGCTCCTGTGGAATTGTTTTCTACCTGTTTCCTTACTAATCTACCTTAGTATAAAAAATATACATACTGTCAATTTTTTATTAAAAGAAATAAGTGTTAGGGCACCTGGGTGCTCAATCAGTTAAGCAGCTGCCTTCAGCTAAAGTCATGATCCCAGGGTTCTGGGATCGAGCCCCACATCAGGCTCCCTACTCAGCGCAGAGCCTGCTTCTCCCTCTCCCTCCTGCTCCTGCTCTCTCTGTCTCTCTCTGTCTCTCTCTCTGTCTCTCTCAAATAAAATCTTCTAAAAAAGAAATAAATACACTTTAGGGATGCCTGGCTGGCTCAGTTGATAGAACATACAGGTCTTGATCTTGGGGTCCTTGATCTTTGAGCCCCACATTGGGTCTAGAGCTTACTTTAAAAAAAGAAAAAGAAAGAAAGAAATATGCTTTGTTGTGCTAGCAGAACTGCTCTAGCTTCTTGTGCACCATAGTTCTGTGTGGCTCAGAGTTCATACCTGTGAACAGACATACAAGACCTTTATTGCACTTTTTAGCAAAGGGAGTTACCGTTGTACTGCTTGTGTAAAGCTTGTCATCACTCTTGCCCCAACTTTTTTTTTTGTTTTCTTTTCTATTTTTTTTTTCCCGGTAAATAAAACAACACTTGGTTCCTAAGGAATAAACTCTCAACTGAAGTCCCTTGTCCTCACCAGAGAGCTGTAATGGAACAGGGATTTGGGCTTCAGTTCTTCGCCTCACTACAGATGAGATTTTGCTTTAAATAGTTAGCAGTTAATTGCACTTGTCCCAAATCAAAATATTCCAAAATTTTTAAAGATTTTATTGTTTTATTTTAGAGAGCACGAACAGGGGGAGAAGTAGGGGAGGGTCAAAGAGAGAGGCAGGCTCCCCACCCAGGCACCTCCTGATGATTACCTTTAAACGATGGCTTTTTAAGCACAAACTAGGGACGCCTGGGTGGCTCAGTTGGTTAAGCAGCTGCCTTCCGCTCAGGTCATGATCCCAGCGTCCTGGGATCGAGTCCCACATTGGGCTCCTTGCTCGGCGGGGAGCCTGCTTCTCCCTCTGCCTCTGCCTGCCACTCTGTCTGCCTGTGCTCGCTCTCGCTCTCTCCCTCTCTCTCTGACAAATAAATTTTTAAAAAATTGAAACACAAACTAAAATCCTGATTGATACTCTGGGGTTTTTTAATATTATTATTTTGGGGGGAGGGGCAGGGGGTGACAAAAAGAGAATCTTTTTTTTTTTTTAAGATTTTATTTATTTATTTGACAGAGATCACAAGTAGGCAGAGAGGCAGGCAGAAGAAGAGGGGGAACCAGGATCCCCACTGACCAGAGAGCCCGATGTGGGGCTTGATCCCAGGACCCTGGGATCATGACCTGAGCAGAAGGCAGAGGCTCAACCCACTGAGCCACCCAGGCACCCCATGGAGAGAGAATCTTAAGCAGCTTCACACCCAGTGCTGACTGAGCCTGATGCAAGGCTTCATATAATGACCTGACCCAAAACCAAGAAGTCAGACGTAATGGACCAAACCACCCAGTCGCCCCTCCAAAATGTTTAAATAGAATACTTTGTTCTGGGGCACATGGGTGGCTCAGTGGGTTAGGGCCTCTGCTTTCGGCTCAGGTCGTGATCCCAGGGTCCTGGGATCGAGCCCCACATGGGGCTCTCTGCTCCGCGGAGAGCCTGCTTTCTCCTCTCTCTCCCTGCCTGCCTCTCTTGCCTACTTGTGATCTCTGTCTGTCAAATAAATAAAATCTTAAAAGAAAAAAAAAAGAATACTTTGTTCTTTAGACACATATTTTTGCCCTTATTTCAACTGTTTGGAAATATTTTATATTTGGGTAAGTTGTCTAGCTATGTAGTTTGAATTTCTCTGTATTTTTTCTTATCCTTATTGGGGATGAGGGTGAACAACTTATATACCAAGCTGGTATTTGCAAGAAGTGTGTATAAGGCATATGGTAAAAATGGGGTTGGGAGAGAAAAGATTGACAGAATTTTAGCAACTGCAAATGGAATATATATATATATATTTTTTTAATTTATTATTTTTAGTTACCTACATGTAGACTGGCAGACATTTAAACATGAGTAATTAGGATTTTTATATGTGTTCAGCCTGGAGTTTCTGAACAAAGACCAGCTGAGCCCCTCCTTGTACTTTACAGATATTTCTACAGCAGCCATTATACTAGTTTAGTTGTAAAGTAATGAACAGTATTTTGTGTTGTTGTTTTTTTTAAAAGATTATTTATTTATTTGACAGAGAGATCACAAGTAGGCAGAGGGGCAGGCAGAGAGAGAGGAGGAAGCAGGCTCCCTGCTGAGCAGAGAGCCCGATGCGGGGCTCGATCCCAGGACCCTAGGATCATGACCTGACCCGAAGGCAGAGACTTTAGCCCACTGAGCCACCCAGGTGCCCCTGTTGTTTGCTTTTTAATTAAAAATCCCCAACACCAAAAAAAAAGAAAGAAATTATAATACATTCATTTTAACTCATATGTTAAAATGTCAAAAAATATTCAAACTAGAGCACGTAAATAGTCAAGTTATGTTACTGAAAATTGTGGTAAAATAGTCAACTGAATTTACATCTTAATAATTTTTAAGTGTATAGTTTGGTGGCATTAGGTACATTCACATTGCTGTATAACTATCAAGCCATCCATCTCCAGAACTTTGTGTGAAGATTTTATTTATAAGTAATCTCTACACCCAGTGTGCAACCTGAACTCAAAACCCTGAGATCAAGAGTAGTGTGCTCCACTGGCAGGGCCAGCCAGGCACTTGTACAGAACTTTCTCAGTCAGTGTTTCAAACTCCATCCATTAAACCATGACTTTCCATTCCCTACTCCTGCTGGTTCCTAGTAACCACTGTTCTATTTTCTGTCATTACTCTAGGTACCTCATAAAGGTTAGTTATGTTTTTCAAGAAATTAATGTTAAGGGGTACTTGGGTGGCTCAGTGGGTTAAGCCTCTGCCTTCAGCTCGGGTCATGATCCCTGGGTCCCGCATCAGGCTCTCTGCTCAGCAAGGAGCCTGCTTCCCTTCTCTCTCTACTCTGCCTCTCTGCCTGCTTGTGATCTCTCTCTGTGTGTTAAATAAATAAATAAAATCTTAAAAAAAAGAAATTAAATATTAAGAGATCAGCACTGTCCTGTGACCATGTCCTCTTTAGGGAGACACTTAATAAAGCAGCCATGGTAATGAGGATGGGACCTTAGATACGTTTAAGACCGTGGAAGTAGGGTGGAGTGGGGTTTGTGTATTTTTATGGCCCCATCTTTAACTGTTGAAATCTTTTGGGTCTTTTGAATATATTTCATGAAGCTCGTTAAGAATAGTTTTATTATTTTTTTCCAGTTACTTAGCTCCATTACTGCTTGCTGAGCAACTCAGTTTTTCCCAAGAAAAGGTTTACTTTAAAATTTCAAAATGTTGGGCGCCTGGGTGGCTCAGTCAGTGAAGCGTCTGCCTTTGGCTCAGGTCTTGATCCCAGGGTCCTGGGATTGAGCTCCATGTCGGGCTCCATGCTTACTGCGGAATCTGCTTGAGATTCTCTCTCCTTCTCCCTCTGCCTCTCCTACTTGTGTGCATCCTTGCTCGCTTTCTCTCAAATAAATTAATTAATTTTTTAAAATGTCAACAGCATTTTTCATAGAGCTAGAACAGATAATCCTAAAATTTGTATGGAATATTTACAAAAGACCCTGTATAACTAGAGCAATCTTGAAAAAGAAAAACAAAACTGGAAGTACCAATAACTCCAGACTTCAGGTTGTAGCGCAGATCATAGTAATCAAGGCAGTATGGTAGTGGCACAAAAATAGACACACAGATCAATGGAAGAAAATAGAAAACGGAGGAATAAACCCACAATTATATGATCAATTAATCTTTAACAAATGAGGAAAGAATATACAATGGGAAAAAGACAGTCTCTTCAACAAATGGTGTTAGGGAAACTGGGCAGCTCCATGCAAAAGAATGAAACTGGACAACTTTCTTACAGCATACACAAAAATAAACTCAAAATTGATTAAAGACCTAAATGTGAGACCTGAAACCATAAAAATCCTAGGAGACAGCAGAGGCAGTAATTTCTCTGACATCAGTCATAGCAATACCTTTCTAGATACATCTCCTGAGGCAAGGGAAATAAAAGCAAAAATAAGCTACTGGGACTACATCAAAATAAAAGCTTCTGCACAACAGAGGGAACAGTCAACAAAACTAAAAGGCAACCTACAGAATGGGAGAAGGTATTTGCAAATGAGGCTTAGCCTCTAAAATATATAAAGAACTGTTACATACAATTCAATATCCCAAAAATAAAGAATCCTGTTAAAAAATGGGCAGAAGATATGAACAGACATGTCTCCAAAGAAGATCTTGAGATGGCCAGCAGATGCAGCGAAAGATGCTCAGCATTGCTCATCAGGGAGATGCAGTTCAAAACTACAGCGAGAGCTCCCCTCACACCAAACACCTGTCAGAATGGCTAAAAACCAACAACACAAGAAACAACAAGTGTTGGTGAGGTTGCCCTTTGGTGGGAATGCAAACTGGTACAGCCACTATGGAAAACAGTATGGAGGTTCCTCCAAAAAGTTAAAAATAGAACAACCTTAGAATCCAGTAACAGCATTACTAGGTATTTACCCCCAAAATACAAAAACTTGAATTCAAAAAAATACATGCAGCTCATGTTTATTGCAGCATTATTTACAGTAGCCAAATTATGGAAGCAGTCCAAGTGCCCATTGATAGGTGAATGGATTAAGATGTGGTACATATATACAGTGAAGTATTATTCAAGCATAAAAAAAGATTGAAATCTTGCCATTTGCAACAACATGGATGAAACTAGAGAGTATTATGCTAAGTGAAATAAATGAGTCCAAGAAAGACAAATACCGTGTGATTTCATTCATACGTGAAATTTAAGAAAGAAAACAAATGAACAAAGGAAAAAGAGAAACCAAGAAACAGACTCTTAACTCTAGAGAACAAATTGCCGATGATCAGAAGGGAGGTGGGAGGGGGGTTGGGTGAAATTGGAGATTAAAGAAAATAAAATTAAGGTCTTAATTTTTCTCCCCATAGGAAGAGTTGAAGAATAAGCAATTCTGTTTTAACCTTTTTAATTTTATGCTAAATTTATTTCACTCTAATGGCATAGTTAACTCTCTTTTTGTTGTACTAGTTAAGAGAAGTATTGGCAGAAGGAAATGAAGTCAGTGTATAATAGGCCCATTTGAGTGAGGGCCTTGGGAAAACCAGCAGGAATAAGCTTGGTGATTGGAGAAAGCAGAGACAAGGTGGCAGGCAGGGAGCCATTTTTGTTCGTAGGACTTTCTAGGAAATCTTTCTGAGCTATACTCGTGTACGGCGGGCACTCTTGGTGAGCCGCTTAGATTAGGTTGACTTCTATTTTTTAGTGTCTTCATAAAGGCAAAATCAAATCCCATAAACCTGTTCTTTTTTTAATTAGTTGTATTTTACAATTTTAACATTCTTCAACTCCTAAACATTTGTAGAAAGGGTTGAGGAATAAATAAATAGTCTCATGGTATGGCATTTCTTATTTTCTGCTTGAGAGACATGTTCCTTTCCCCTCCTTTCCTTTTAATCTTCCCGTTGCCTTGACACACCTGCTTCTGAACTCCATCTCATCTCTCCCTGCTGTGACAGTTCCCTAGCACTTCAGGGTACCTAAGACTCTTTCAATTCTTACTTTCCACCAACTGTCAGTTGCAAAATAAGGTTGCTTTGTTTGGGAGGGAAAGGGTAGAATCCTTTCTGAATGTCTCCTTTTCCTTTGAAGCAGGAGCACTTCAGAGACAATTGAACTGCTTTTAGGTTTTTCTTACCACCCAGCTTTTTCTTCTGATAGAGCCTGCCGTGAACACAGTTCTGTTGATGACATCGATTTGTTGCTATGGAAATAGTGGTAATGTCACAGATTCAGCCCAGTGACTTTACTTCAGGTTCATGCAGGAGAAATGGGCAAGGCTTTAGGAGAGAACCTCATTAAAACTGAAAGCTATCAATTATAAGCAGGTGAAAGGTAAATGGAGCCAACCTTTTATATAATGAAAACAGAAGTGAACCCCTGGCAGATTGACAGCGCGCAGTTGAATACCCCAGCATGAATTCTGACCCATGAGAGTCTTTGACAAAATAAAAATTTACTCATTCTCTATTTTTTCTACTTAAGTTTAAATCTTTTAACCTGCATTATTTGCACTGAAATTGTCTTTCTTCTGATCCTCAGGACACGGGCAGCAGCAGGTAGTTCCTCCCCCTGTCTCAGCGGCCAATCCACCAGCCAGCAAGCCCCAGCAGCAGAATGGGAGCTCAAAAATGGGTAAATAGCCACATGAGGACATGTGCTAATTATATGCACCAGGATTCTGAATGTTTTGAAATGTAACCTGGGACTAAAGGGAATTCTCAAAATGCCATTCATGATCGTTGCTTCTTGCAAAGGAGAAGCCCAGTTCTTACTGTAAAGTGTGTGATTGAACAAATGATTAAAAATAGTCTTTTAGGGGCGCCTGGGTGGCTCAGTGGGTTAAGCCTCTGCCTTTGGCTCAGGTCATGATCTCAGGGTCCTGGGATCAAGACCCGCATTGGGCTCTCTGTTCAGCAGGGAGCCTGCTTCCCCCCTCTCTCTGCCTGCCTCTCTGCCTACTTGTGATCTCTCTCTCTGTCAAATAAATAAATAAAATATTTTTAAAAATAGTCTTTTAACGATACTTAATATGCTTCTTTTTGTCAGGATGATGCACTGTCCTCTGTTAATAGTAGTTTATCTGGTACTTGCTCACATCTTAACCTTTTACACTCTCTTGACTTTGCGAATTTACATATCTTTTAAATTCTCGCCTTTTAACTATTTGGAATCCACTTGTCTCGCTCCAAGTTTCCCACTTGGAGTTCTCATGGATATTTATCTTAATGTGAAGATGGTATCATTTTTATTGGTCATAGGTTCTGCTTCCCAGACTCCTGGATGAGAAATAGTTTTTCCCTTTAACTCTCTGCAGTAGGTCCTGAGAGCCTATCATGGAATCATTTTGTTTACTTTCTGGCCTTTGCTTTAGGAGCTGCTATTGAAAATGATGATTTGGGTTAAATTTATTTTTAGAGGTTGGATTCATTTTTAGAGGTTCTTTTTCTGTCACAGCGTCTTATACACCACCTCCTCACCTCCCCTCAACCATTAGTTGCTAATTTTCAATGCTGAGATTTTAAGAAAAGCAAGGTTAAGACATTACTAATGTTGCTGTGAAACTTTCAGGACATGGGACTTTTTCCCCATTGGTCTTTGATATTTTTATCTACCTTGCAGTATCTGTCAATCTGTCTCCTATCTCTCTCCCTTTCCAAGTGGATTTTTTTTTTTTTTAAGATTTTATTTATTTATGTGACAGAGAGTGCACAAGCACGGGGAGAAGCAGGCTCCCCACTGAGCAGGGAACCTAATGTGGGACTCCATCCCAGGACTCTGAGATCATGACCTGAGCCAAAGACAGACGTTTAACTGACTGAGGCACCCCGGTGCCCCATAAGTGGATCTGTTTATACACAGCTCGCCAATTTGTACTGTTGAAGGAGGTCTTGGAATAGATTTAGTATCTAAGATGGTAAATAATCTAATAGTCACTTCCTTAGGCTGAACTACAAATAGTATGTTGTTATTCTCCCTTCTCCCACAGATTTATTTTCCCAATTGTCTATCTTTGGGTTATGTTAACATTTATTTTTAAAAATCAGTTAATGTTGTCCAAACACACATTAACTGGGTGGCAAAAGAAGAAAAGACCAGCTGTGTGTTGAGGGGAAGCATGTGTGTGTGTGTTATATAATTATATCTTAGAGTATTAGGTATGTATACACATGCATATATTCTTCAAAGTTCATGGGCTTTCTTGCATAATTTTGAGGCAGTTATTACTGTTGTGCGTATAGTTCTCACTTGACTCCCCAGTTAGAATAGAAAATGTTAAGATCCAGGACAGTCTATGTATAGTTTTTACTAAGTGCTACAAATACCTAGAATAGTGTCTTACAGGCTGCGGAAACTCAATAAAGAAATGCTGAATAATGGTAGATTTACATTTCCAGCCAAATTCCATCCTAAAGAAATGCTTTGGTAGAGAAGATATGAAGTAATTGGACTAAATTGCATTTTCTGCATTTAGAGGTTGAAACTTTATAGGAACTGTGCGTATAAAGGAATGCGTGTGTTTATAGGCTTTAGTTACCTGCTCTTTCCAAGTACATGGGAGCTGCTCAGGCTTGGATAAAGAAGCAAAAGGGATCCTGGTGCCCAGCTGCCTAGATGACTTGAACCAAAAACTGATTCTTGCCCTTTGCTCCCAACAAAACCCAGTCCCATAGATTTCATTCTAGACTTTTCAGCCCTGTAGACTAGTTGAACACAGAGTTCTCTGAGGATGTTTTGAGGTAGAATATTTGTGATAGGTATCCTTCACCTCAGATGGTTTATTCACTATGTCGCTTACCTCCTAGCCTTTCCTTTGTTTGTTTGTTTGTTTGTTTGTTTTCTTACACAACTAGTGACCTGCTCTCAGTTTTACCGGTCAAGAGGGTTGGTTGATTTTCTTTCTCTGACCCATTATCTTGCCCATTGATACAAAGGACTGTTTAAGAAGGATGAGCCTCCAGGGCACCTGGGTGGCTCAGCTGGTTGGATGTCTGCCTTCCGCTTGGATCATGATCCCGGGTCCTGGGATGCAGCTCCCCCTGCTTGTGTGCGCTCACTCTCTCTCTCTCTCTCTCTGTATCAAATAAATAAATAGAATCTTTGTGGGGGTTGGGGGGGTGGGTAGAAGGATGGGTCTCCAAAAGAGCAGTGTCTGGACTCAGTACAATTATTACCTTGAGCTTCAGTCAGCAAATACAGAGTAGTAAATTTCTGTGTTCCCAGCCTTCATTCTCAGTCACTTTTCTAGCTTCCTATTCTGGTCTCTATTTGATCTCCATATCTCTCGATTACTTAAAAGGTAAAACTTTACCTCTCATTTTGTATGATTTCACCAGCGACATCTCAGTCATTGAGAGTTAATACAAAATGTATATAAAATTTACATAGAATAATGATGGTCCTCCTTTGTGTTTGTTTTTAAAGGTTCCACTGCATCTAAGACTTATGGGGCCTCAAAGACATTTGGAAAAGCTGGAGGAACCAGCCTCGGGAATAGTTCTGGAGGAACACAGGTCAAAGTGGTACCCATTGCCAGCCTCACCCCTTACCAATCCAAGTGAGTTAGTCCATGGAGTAAGTTCAGAATGTATCTAACGATATGATGTTAGAGGTTATTACGGGGTCTTGAGTTATTTATACGTGAACTTCAGGGTTACCACACATAAAGTAAGTTTCATCTTTTTTTTTCTTCCACAGGGAGAGGAGGGTACAAATTGTGGCAACCTCTAACTCTCTTACTGTAAAAGAATGGCAAGAAAAGCAATCTGCTATAGCCTATGGAGTTTCATTTGTTTTGAAAGAATTTGAGTTGAAAAATATTTAATGCTTAAAGAACCTATTTATCGTCTTATGAGTAAAAATAAATATTTGTTGTAAGTCAGAAGGCGTTTCGTCTTCTCATGCTATAAATAAGTGACTTTTAGTCTAAAAATTGTTACTACAATTTAGTTGACTAAGAGAATCTGTACTGTTTGTGTAGCCACATTAATATACCCTGAACAGATATTTTCCATTAAAAGTTAATTTTAGCCATTGAAAATTCGTGAGTTCTCTTTTCAGAATTCTTTCAGATATGATTTTATCTAATCTTCAAATTTTTTGCAGTGCAGGGAAAATGACTAAGGTAACCAGTATGCCCAACACTTGCGTTCAGTATGGGCCCCTGGACTGTGTATTGGATCTTGTACCTCCTTTTTTTGGTGGCCTCTGTCTGAGGTCATACTGCTTTAGAGTGTTGTTTTCTTTTGGTGGCTTACTAACACCATGTTCCATGTTCCATAGGTTTGTATTTATATTCAGGCTGTGTTAGAATGGAGACAGAAGCTTGACACCAGTTTTATCAGTTCCCATAATTGAAAATAGTGGCAGAATATAATTGCTGGTATTACTGCATCTTCTCGCTTAGAACCTTTCATTAAGAGGATACCGTTGCCTTGGTGATGCTTTTTGGAAAAGGGAGAGAGTTTATAAATTTACTAATTTGACAGGGGAATGAGTTAGTGTTAAATCATCTTGTATGTTTTACTACTTGCTTATTCTACAAACTGTCAAACCTGTGTGTCATCTTGGGGTTTAATTAGCTGGGTTAAAATACAGCTTACGTTGAAAAATGGAATATGCATAAGATGAGAAAGGCTATAGAAAGATGATAGGGAACCTTTTAGATCTTTCCCAGGTAAAACTCAGAGCACTGATACAATCTATTTGGTTTTTAGGTGGACTATCTGTGCTCGAGTTACCAACAAAAGTCAGATCCGTACCTGGAGCAATTCCCGAGGGGAAGGGAAGCTTTTCTCCATAGAACTAGTTGATGAAAGTGTGAGTATTTGTCAAGTGGGGAAATAGGAGTAGTTTGAGAAATGGGGCTCATCCCTGCGCAAGCCTATGTGATGAAAAACAGTAGTAGGCCAAAAATAAGCAGGATTGTTACTATTGTTTGTCCTCTTTTATAGTCTTCTGGTGCTCTCTGGGGGCAAAGGGTTAAAGGTCTTTTTTTTTTTTTTACAGAGGGGGTTGTGTGCATTGGGGAGGAGAGAGAATCTTAAGCAGGCTCCATGCCCAGCTTAGAGCCAGATACAGGACTCAGTCTCTCATCCCTTAGATCATAACCTGAGCCTAAATCAAGAGTCAGACATTTAACCAACTGAGTTTGCCAGGTGCTCCAAAGGATTAAAGGTCTTAAATAAAATCCTATTATTTTATTTTTAAATTTTTTATTTTAATTTATTTTTTTAAGTAGGTTCTGTACCCAGTATGGGGCTTGGACTCATGACCCTGAGATCAACAGTCACACTGAGCACCTGGCTAGCCCAATAGGTAGAACATGCGACTCTTGACTCTTTTTTTTTTTAAGATTTGTTTGTTTATTTGAGAGAAGGAGCACACGAGGTAGGGGAGGTGCAGGAGACAGAGAGAATCTCAAGCAGACTCCCCACTGAGTGCAGTGTGTGACCCAGGGCTCTCAAAGCCCTGAGATCATAACCTGAGTCAAAACCAAGAGTCAGATGCTCAACTGACTGAGCCACCCAGGCGCCCCTAGAGCATGGCAAAATCAATGATCAGAACCTAATTTTTTACCAGATTATCAGTCTGATCTGTCAATTGGCTTAAATTTCAGCCCTTTCTTTAAGTTTCTTATCCATCTGTAGTTTGTCTTAGTTTTGTTTTGTTTTGTTTTGTTTTTTGACAGAGATCTCAAGTAGGCAGAGAGGCAGGCAGAGAGAGAGGAGGAAGCAGGCTCCCACTGAGCAGAGAGCCCGATGCGGGACTCGATCCCAGGACCCTGAGATCATGACCTGAACCGAAGGCAGAAGCTTAACACTGAGCCACCCAGGCACCCCTGTTTGTCTTAGTTTTAAATAATCTCTACACCCAGCGTGGGGCTTGAACTTACAACCCTGAGATCAAGAGTCTCATGCTCCCGTGACTGAGCCAGCCAGGTGCCCCCATCTATGGTATTTTGACTGATGGAAAAGTAAAAGTGAAAATCAAATCTCAGGCAACTTGAAAACATGATGTATTATAACATTTTGGCAATGACTCCCAAATATGATGTAATTCCTTGCTTGGTAGGAACGTGAGGGCTGCTGGTGAATCATTTGGCTCATCACACTTCCTTGTGGGATTCATTTGTGTCACTCAGTGTTCAGAATTTATTTTTATTTTTGTTGTCAGAATATTAAAATCACTAGGTTTCTTGTGTGTTTTTGTTTGTTTGTTTTGCCTTTTTTAAAGTATCTAACTTGAGGTTAATAAAACTCCATAGTAGGGGCGCCTAGGTGGCTTAGCGGGTTAAAGCCTCTGCCTTCGGTTCAGGTCATGATCTCAGGGTCCTGGGATCGAGCCCCGCATCGGGCTCTCTGCTCGGCGGGGAGCCTGCTTCCCCCCCTCTCTCTCTGCCTGCCTCTCTGCCTACTTGTGATCTCTGTTTGTCAAGTAAGTAAATAAAATCTTTAAAAAAATAAATAAATAAAGCGTCACAGTAGGTTAAACCCAGGTTGTTCCACTGTGGTGAATAACTTGAATATGTGACTATAAAATGTGTGTTTCTGAGGCTGAGGGGTGCCTGGGTGGCTCAGTCGGTAAGCGTCTGCCTTCAGCTCAGGTCATGATCCCGGGGTCCTTGGATCGAATCCCATATGGGGCTCCCTGTTCAGCGGGGAGTCTGCTTCTCCCTCTCCCACTCCCCCTACTTGTATCCCTTCTCTTGCTGTGTCTCTCTCTGTCAAGTAAATAAATAAAATCTCTTTTAAAAAAAAAAATGTGTGTGCTTCTGGAGTGTCTGTAGCTCTCTCACACATCCCATTTGTGCTTGTGTGACTGCCTTAAAGATGTCCTTTTGACACTAAAGTGTCCTCTTTTTCAGGGATAAAACTTGGTAAACACAGTTCTGACCTGCTTTTGCATGCTTCTATAGGGTGAAATCAGAGCTACTGCTTTCAATGAGCAAGTGGACAAGTTCTTTCCCCTTATCGACATGAACAAGGTAGGGTGGTGTGTTACGCTGAGAACTGAAACTGTTGGGTGGTACCGGGAGGAGTGGGGGGACTCTCGTCCACTGGCGAACTGCGTGGTGGTAAGAAGTTGTTTAATCTACCCACGTTCCACGGCTTGCCTCTTGTACAGGTCTATTATATCTCTAAAGGCATCCTGAAAATTGCTAACAAACAGTTCACAGCGGTTAAAAATGACTACGAGATGACCTTCAACAATGAGACGTCCGTCGTGCCCTGTGAAGATGGTCATCATTTACCTACAGTTCAGTTTGATTTCACAGGGATTGGAGACCTGGAGAACAAGCCTAAAGACTCACTTATAGGTAAGTCTGCATACAAGAGCAGAGAGAATTGTGATGACTAGTTTTGTTTGCAGCCTATAAAGGAAGTGTAAGACTTAAGGGCTTGCCATTCAACCTTTGATCAGGCTGTAATGGAGGCCTTGACCCTATTTTGCTGACATATTGTGCCTATATTTTAGACATAATTGGGATCTGCAAGAGCTGTGAAGATGCCACCAAAATCACAGTGAAGTCTAACAACAGAGAAGTTTCCAAGAGAAATATCTATTTGATGGACATGTCAGGGAAAGTGGTGACTGCTACTCTGTGGGGAGAGGATGTAAGTATTAGCCTTGAGCAGTCAGAGCAGGTGCAGAAGGCAGAGACTGAGAGTCGGGCAGCTGTCTTGCCTTAGAGCTTTGGGGCTTTCACCATGTAGGCCTTCCTAAAGAAGGATTGAGCTGGCCAGGCAGTATCTGAAACCCTTTTTGGCTGTGATCTCAATTTTACACAGTGAAATGATGTTTCTTCTGACTCCAGATTAGTTTTGCTGTATCTTTGAACAGATTCTTGTGTGCAAGGTTATCTTGGATGGATTCCATGTACCACTCACGGCATTTACTCTGACATTGACTGTTTTCCTTATTTTCTGTAAAAATGTTCCGTGTGTTCTTTCTGCTAGTGACCCCTGTTCACTGTATTTGTTTGGTGTTTTTGTCATTACTCAGGCTGATAAATTCGATGGTTCTAGACAACCCGTGATGGCCATCAAAGGAGCTAGAGTTTCTGATTTTGGTGGACGGAGCCTCTCTGTACTGTCTTCAAGCACGGTCATTGTGAATCCTGACATCCCAGAGGCCTATAAGCTTCGTGGATGGTAGGTTTTATGGGGCTACACAAAGGGGTTATTTGAGGCCGGCCTCTGAGTCAGAAAAGCTGGCTCTTTGGGCCCTTATGATCAGTATGTGAGCCATCTACAGAGCAGAGGGCTTTGTTACTGAATGGAGCAGTTCCTATATTTCTTGGAAGCATTATGCCTTCTGAGAGGATGGCCTTAAAGCCCTTAAACTGACAAAACTGTAATCCCATGACAAACCCAGAGATTCCGGAGGAGGCCAGCCGAAGGGAAGTGCTGCTGCTGACCTCGATCCTGCCGAAGTTAGGGGAGGCCAGGCTCTCACGGCTGTGTGCTGAAGGACCGTGGGCGGGAGGCCACTTTGTTTCCTAGGTTTAAAGCTGCAGGCTTCTGTGGGCTGGGGGAGGAATGTGCTTCCTTGTTCTGTCCAGTTGGTGCTGATCACATCTCCCGGTGCGTGTTCACTGGGCTCTGATAAAATGCAATGGGAACAATGGGCCTTTGTTGGCATTATATTGTTATTCCCCAAGCACTCAGGGGATGAAGAGAGCCTATTAAAATCTCCTCACCATATCTAGCTTTGTAGGGTGTTAAAACCCTGCCTTTAAGGAGCACTTCAAACTGAAACACGGCATGCAAGAATTGATGTGGTCAGGGAAAACACTGCAGCTAGCTTGAGCTTTAATAATTTGTGTAGCTGTAGTCCCGGAGGGGTGTGTGTCCGTTTCCACCTCTGTCCTAGGGTTTTAATACTTAAAGAATTAGCTCCTGTGACAGACTTCTCACTTTTATTCTGAGTGTAACGTGAACCACTAGCAGCACTAAAATTGGAATAATTTCATGAAACAGCTACTAGAGCGTTCGTGTCACTCAACCCAGCCTCCTGAGTATCCACACGTATCCGTATGTAACTATCCCAGTAGCTGGCAGGATGGTAGAAGGCTGGGCCTGTTTGTAGTCTGACCAGAAATAACCACAGCTTTGGTTTGTCCTCATTGCTTGATTTTCTTTCAGGCCCTAGAGCTCGACCCCAGGTTAATTGCATGCCCACATTAAGGTCTTCGTATTTTACTTGTCAATAACGGTGATCCTGGTCGACATCAAAAGACACGGCTATCTCCAGAATAAAATAACTGGCACTGATCAAAGAGAAGTTCAGTGCACACACCCCACCTAGGCAAGGATTGGAGATGTTAGATCTTGGTTATAACAATGTGGGATTTTTTTATTGTAAGAAGGGCTGCCTCTGTCCTTGCTCTGTTGATTCCTGATGAGCTATCTTAAGTGGCAAATGCCTCCTTGGAGTTTCTGAAACTGTAAACTGGTGTAGCTAGTAGTGGTGAAACAGATTTATGGACCTTGCTGTGCTTCTGTGACGGATTTAGCCGCTTACCTGACAGAATGTGAAGGCAATTGTCTGCGGCTTAGGGCAGCAACCACTCTGTTAGATGGTCTCTTTGTAAAATGCCTGTTCTATATGTGGTTAGCTTTTAGTCAGCCTCCTTTTAGATGACATTCACATGTTTTTAATCTCAGACTGACTCTTCCCTGTCACAAATATGTTTCTGAGCCACTTTCCTTCATATCAGCTGTTAACGTGATCAAGAAGTAGAATCGTTTTTACTAATAACGTGGCATAAATTAATGTCAATCTTGATATTGGCATAGGTAAAATCTCACTAAGAAGATAAATCTACAAGAAAATAGATGTCTTCTGTTAAATTACCTTTTAAACTCTGTATCAGGTTTATAAGATCTTTTTTTTTAAAGATTTTATTTATTTGAGGGGCGCCTGGGTAGCTCAGTGGGTTAAGCCTCTGCCTGCGGCTAAGGTCATGATCTCAGGGTCCCGGGATTGAGCCCCTCATCGGGCTCTCTGCTCAGCAGGGAGCCTGCTTCCCCCTCTCTCTCTGCCTGCCTCTCTGCCTGCTTCTGATCTCTCTCTCTCTTTCTGTCAAATAAATACATAAAATCTTAAAAAAAAAAAAGATTTAATTTATTTGAGACAGAGCACAAGCTGGGGAAAGGGGCAGAGGGAGAGGGATAAGCAGACTCCCCACTGAGCGTGGATTCCAAGGCAGAGCTCAGTCCCAGGACCCTGAGGTTATGACTGAAGTCAGGCGCTTAGAAGTCAGACACTTGGGACGCCTGGGTGGCTCAGTGGGTTAAAGCCTCTGCTTTCGGCTCAGGTCATGATCCCAGGGTCCTGGGATCGAGCCCCACATCGGGCTCTCTGCTCGGCGGGGAGCCTGCTTCCTCCTCTCTCTCTGCCTGCTTCTCTGCCTACTTGTGATCTCTGTCTGTCAAATGAATAAATAAAATCTTAAAAAAAAAAAAAAAAGTCAGACACTTAACCAACTGAGCCACCCAGATGCCCCAGGCTTATAAGATCTTTTACCATGAGAACATGCCACCATGTTATAATACGGGACTGTCACTTTCTATGCTGATATATGTCAGTAATGATAAAAATGTAGCTATTGACTGAGAATCAGCATCAGTAGCTTAAGGAACTATGTACCAGATGCTAATTTAAGAAAAGGTTGTTGTATTTTGGTACTGTCTTTCTTGACCACTGGGGGGCATCAAAGCAACTGAGATAAAAAGGGGTCATTCCCTTCCTGCAGTTCGCTTAAGATACAAGTAGGAAGATACTAATTTCAGCCCATGTGACCATGACCCATGAAAGTTGGACAAGTAGGGGATTGGGAGTATGGATAGCCTGTATCTGGCATTCAGAAACAGGTAGCATGTTCAAAAAATATATAAAGTGCTTGTCATTTCTTTGTTTATTTTTCAGGTTCGACTCAGAAGGACAAGCCTTAGATGGTGTTTCTATCTCTGATCTAAAGAGTGGAGGAATAGGAGGGAGTAATACCAACTGGAAAACTTTGTATGAGGCTAAATCAGAGAACCTGGGCCATGGTGACAAGGTATCCCACATTCCTGACTTTCTTCACAAAAGCACATAAATGGTGCAAAAAGATGAGTTTTCAAACCTGATTCCTGGTACTGGCTATCAGACGTTCTTCCAGAGCTATGGTTCTTAAGCGGAGCTCTGACCAGAGCATGGCATGACGGCTGAGAATCAGTGCCAGAGTGAGGGAGCCATGCCTACATGTTGTGGCTCTCACATGTCTTGAGGCCAAATATATATATATATATATATATATATGTATATATATATATATATATAAAGAACTTGGACTTGGAGAATTGTTTAATTCTTAGAGGGATCTTAATGAAGTGGTAATGACTTCAGGTCCATATTTATTTTTGCTGATTGTTCCTGCAAATTGAAATGCCCACATACCAAGAAGATTTGTTTGAAGGCTAAAACCAACCCTGAGGGGGCTCCTGGGTGGCTCAGTGGTTAAAGCCTCTGCCTTCTGCTCAGGTCATGATCCCAGGGTCCTGGGATTGAGCCCCGCATCAGGCTCTCTGCTCAGCGGAGAGCCTGCTTCCTCCTCTCTGCCTGCCTCTCTGCCTACTTGTGATCTCTGTCAAATAAATAAATAAAATCTTTAAAAAACAAAACAAAACAGAACCAACACTGAGCATTAGCAAGGCTCCATGTCAGACATCAGGCCATTCCCATGGGCCTTTGCTGGCTGCATGACACTAACCTCTCATGGGCTGAGCATTTGCCACTGTTCTCTGACAGGAAGTGCCTCTCATATTTTGATGTTAGTTGTAGCTTCCTTTCGCTGTTTGTATGTAATGATGCTCTTCCCGTCTTGATCTAAACCTGTATTCTGCCAGCAGTTCAATAGTTAAGTCACTTATTTCTCCTTTATGCCCTCCAAAACACAATTCCTACTTTTATTACTTTCATATTATATAATACAGTTTTTATTCATTACTGTCTCATTTTGCTGCACTCGCTTATCCATCATTGTCATCAACAACCCTTTATGATGCTGTCATACAGCATCTTGAGAATTAAAAATTAGACAGATCTGTGTTGCCCTATCAGGAACCTGAAGGAACTCTCCAGGTTCTCTTAACACCCAGTTTCCCTCTTAGCTCTAAAGTGTGTAATAAGAAGTCAGGCCTGGGGAGGGGAGAGTGCCTGGGTGGCTAGTTGGTTGGGTGACTGCCTTTGGCTCAGGTCATGATCCCAGAATGCTCGGATCGAGTCCCACATCAGGCTCTCAGCTCCTTAGGGCATCTGCTTCTCCCTCTGACCTCCCCTCTCATGCTCTCTCACTCTCTCTCAAATAAATAAATATTTTTTAAAGAAGTAAGAGGGGCGCCTGGGTGGCTCAGTGGGTTAAAGCCTCTGCTTTCGGCTCAGGTCATGATCTCAGGGTCCTGGGATCAAGCCCCACATCAGGCTCTCTGCTCGGCGGGGAGCCTGCTTCGTCCTCTCTCTCTCTGCCTACTTGTAATCTCTGTCTGTCAAATAAATAAATAAAATCTTTAAAAAAAAAAAAAAAAGTAAGAAAGAGGGGCGCCTGGGTAGCTCAGTGGGTTAAAGCCTCAGCCTTCAGCTCAGGTCATGATCCCTAGGTCCTGGGATTGAGCCCCGCATCGGGCTCTCTGCTCAGCAGGGAGCCTGCTTCCCCCTCTCTCTGCCTGGTTCTCTGTCTACTTGTGATCTCTCGATCTCTCTCTCTCTTTGTCTATCAAATAAATAATCTTTTTTTTTTTTTTTTTTTTTTTTTTTAAAGAAAGAAAGAAAGAAATCAGGCTTGGGGGCACCTGGCTGGCTCAGTTGGAAGAGCGTGTGACTCTTGGCTCTCAGGGTTGCGAGTTCGGACCCCCACTGGGTGTAGAGATTACTTAAAAATAAATAAATATTTTTTTTTAAAAAGAAAAGAAACCAGGCCTGGAGAGCACCTATTTGGTCCCAAACTTTAAAGTCATGCATTGAATCTGGATCTTACCTGGAAATACAGAAAAACTCAATAGGCATTCTCCTAGGAGACTTTCTCCTAGGGAGTAATCTCTGCACCCGCTGTGGGGCTCAGACACACGATCCCAAGATCAAGAGTCTCACACTCTTCTGGTTGAGCCGGCCAGGCACCCAGAGACTTCCTTTCTTAGAGCCTTCTAGAGTGAAGCCTCACCCTGAAATATTCACATTATTGTTTGGCCTTTTTGGGTCTGAGACATTGGGAAGCCCCAGAGGGAGCTGTTCATCCCCCAGAATTATTCACTCTGTATCCTCTCTGTGAGAGTTAAAAAGCAAAACAAATAGGGACAGCATAAAGCCGGAGCACATGACTTAGTCCTGGCTACGTTGACTTCTCAGAGATCTCCCCTATCTCCCCGGGTTGACGGCTTAGAGCAGGGTTGGCACATGGCTGTGTATTTCGTTTGCACGTCGTGTGGGGGTGCCTGGGCACCGCAGCTGCAAAGTGGGGAGCTGAGACAGAGACAGTGACTGCATGGCTCGCAAAGCATAAAGTATTTCCTGTCTGGCTGTCTACCACGTTTGTCACTGTGGCCTAGACAAAGATGAAGGGGAATGCAGATCCCGGAAATCACTGCTGCAGTTTTTCCTGTGGGAGGACGGCTGGTCATCGCTCCCTAGGTTCGCCTCATTCCCCCCTGTATTTCCTCCATCTGTTACCTTTGGAGAGTCAGAGGAATGGGAGGAACAAATCTTCATCTCTTGAAGTCTTTGTCTTTCATATTGTCTTTTTCTGTTTTTAATTAATTTATTTGGTCTAATTTCAAATTTGCGTTTATTGTTAAGGGATAATATGCTTTAAAACGTCGTTTGTTATCTTCATAGGTTTTGCAGTCAGCACAAGTGATTTCAAAAACTATAGCATAAATTATTCCCTCTAAGGCCATTGTGATCTTAGGGATTCGAACATGGAAACGCTTAGCGCTTACATGTCAGGGCAAGCTTTGGGCTGCCTCCAAGTCCTCTCTCGCATGTAGGCCTTGTGTTCTAGGTCTCATGTCACTCTTATCTCCCGAAGGCCGACTATTTCAGCTCTGTGGCGACGGTAGTGTATCTTCGCAAAGAAAACTGTATGTATCAGGCCTGCCCAACTCAGGACTGCAATAAGAAAGTGATTGATCAACAGAATGGACTATACCGCTGTGAGAAGTGCGACAGTGAATTTCCCAGCTTCAAGTACCGCATGATCCTGTCGGTAAGTGAAATGGGTAGATGGGAAGTCCTGTGCTGTTTCTGGAGTCCCTACCAAGTGGCAGGCCCTAGAGAGACGACAGCAAAAATAAGATCATTTGGGGTAGGAAGCCTGCAGATGAGTAAGTGTTAAAGAGCTTCTTATTGTTCTGTAAGTCCGGCAACTAAGGGGCCTTCCGCTCCACTAAATAGCAGTCTGTTCTACTAAAAGCTTTTTTTCCTACCAGAAAGTTGCATTTAGATACCCGGCTGATTTCGATTGCTGTGCTTGTAGTACAGTTGTAGCATTAGTGACACTCTCCTGCTAACTGTTATGAAGATAAATTAATTTAAAATGGCATTTCTGGAGAGCAGTAATTATACTTATACAGCCAATGCCTATATTTAGTTATTTTTCTTGTAGATAATCTGTTCGTCTTAGCCTTCATAGAGCTGACTTCTCAGGAATGTGACTGCATACTGATGTGGGAATGTGGCTTTTTTGCATTGTAAGAATTGTTTCTGTTTTAAAAACCTTTAAAGTTGGGGGCGCCTGGGTGGCTCAGTGGGTTAAGCCTCTGATTTCGGCTCAGGTCATGATCCCAGAGTCCTGGGCTCGAGTCCCACATCGGGCTCTCTGCTCCGCGGAGAGCCTGCTTCCTCCTCTCTCTCTCTGCCTGCCTCTCTTGCCTACTTGTAATCTCTGTCTGTCAAATAAATAAATAAATAAATAAAATCTTTAAAAAAAAAAAAAAAAAACCTTTAAAGTTGGGACGCCTGGGTGGCTCAGTTGGTTAAGCCACTGCCTTCGGCTCAGGTCATGATCTCAGCATCCTGGGATCAAGTTCCACATCGGGCTCCTTGCTCAGCGGGAGCCTGCTTCTCCCTCTGCCTCTGCCTGCCACTCTGTCTGCCTGTGCTCGCTCTGACAAATAAATAAGTAAAATCTTTTAAAAAATAAATAAAAACCTTTAAAGTGAAGGGGGTTTATTTATTTATTTATTTATAAAGATTTTATTTATTTACTTGACAGATCACAAATAGCCAGAAAGACAAGCAGAGAGATGGGGGGAAGCAGGCTCCCTGCTGAGCAGAGAGCCTGATGCAGGGCTCGATCCCAGGACCCTGGGATCATGATCTGAGCCGAAGGCAGAGCCTTAACCACTGAGCCACCCAGGTGCCCCAAAGGGTGTTTTAAAAAAAAAAAAAATCATAAGTGATAATAAAGGTATAAGAAAATAGGTAGTCTTGCATTTTTCTAGAAGGTGATTTGGCAGTAATGTATCAGGAGCCTTTAAAATGTTTATATTTGGGGGCGCCTGGGTGGCTCAGTGGGTTAAAGCCTCTGCTTTCGGCTCGGGTCGTGATCCCAGGGTCCTGGGATCGAGCTCCGCGGAGAGCCTGCTTCCTCCTCTCTCTCTCTGCCTGCCTCTCTTGCCTACTTGTAATCTCTGTCTGTCAAATAAATAAATAAAATCTTTAAAAAAAAATTAAAAGGTTTATATTTGGGGTGCCTGGGGTGGCTCAGTCAAATAATTGGCAAATTCTGATGCCTTCATGGTATTCCACACTACAGATATATAATAAAGGAATTAACCAGTATAATATGAAGGAAGTTTAAGTTGCATCGGAGTTTTCAAAGTAACAGTAACAACTTTACGTGGCTGTTACATCTCTGATGATTTCTTTTTTCTTTTTTTTTTTAAAATATTTTATTTATTTATTTGACAGAGACCAGCGAGAGAGGGAACACAGCGGGGGGTGTGGGAGAGGGAGAAACAGGCTTCCCTCTGAGCAGGGAGCCCCATGTGGGGCTCGATCCCAGGACCCTGAGATCATGACCTGAGCCAGCCCGACCCGAGTTAAAATATTTGAAAATGGCAAATATATGTTCAGGTTTATTAATTGAAATGGCAAATTTTAAATGGTATGTTTGATATAGTCTTGAAATATGTACGCACACAGAAAACAGACTGAGAGGATAAATACCAGAGTGTTGATTGAGGTTGTTTTTGGTTGATTTCTAGTTTCTTCTGCATTTTCCTTTTTTTTTTCTTATAATAGGAAATTTTTTTAAAAATCTTTTTAGATTTTTTCAGCAGGAAAGTTCTATGTTTAAGCTTCCTGTTTTTACAGAAAATAAACAAAGTTAACTTCATTGAACTAGGATGGAGAAAGTGGTTGTAGATGGTTTATCAGACTTTCTTGACACTCGTAAATAGGAATCTCAGCACACTGGTCTCAGGAGATGGTGTCTTCATTGTCACCCTCCTCAGCCCTGTTGAGCAGTGCTCTTTGCCTCTAGGAATAGCACGACGTAAACAAACTGTAGGTGTGAATCCTAGTGTGTGATATATCCTCTCATATATGTGAGTGTTTTTAACTTTTCTTCTCCCCTATTTTTTCATCATAAATTTTGATATTAAACCTCCATGTAGGGGCACCTGGGTGGCTCAGTGGGTTAAAGCCTCTGCCTTCGGCTCAGGTCATGACCCCAGGGTCCTGGGATCGATCCCCGCGTCAGGCTCTCTGCTCAGCAGGGAGCCTGCTTCCTCCTCTCTCTCTTTGCCTGCTTCTCTGCCTACTTGTGATCTGTGTCTGTCAAATAAATAAATAAAATCTTTTAAAAAAAAACAAACCTCCATGTATATGCCAAGCGAATATGTAGAATCATCAAATGGTACCTTAAAAACAAAACAAAAAAAAAACCCTGTGCTTTCTTATTTGTACTAAGACTTTTGCTTTAGCAACTGGATTCTGTGTGATCCACTTTCTTCCCTGACTCTCCCCTGTTTAATTTTATCATGGTCAAGTGAAGATACTTGATTGCCCCTTTCTGTTGCTAGGTAAGTTTGGCTGCTCGATGAAGTCCCTTAAGTTCAGGCTTTTAAATAGTCTGGGATGTTCAGCAGTGACTAGAACTAGTCTTATGGAACTAGTGACTGAAGGATGTACAGTTAAAATGTAGAGAACCTGGGACGCCTGGGTGGCTCAGTTGGTTAAGCGGCTGCCTTCAGCTCAGGTCATGATCCCAGCGTCCTGGGATCGAGTCCCACATCGGGCTCCTTGCTCGGCAGGGAGCCTGCTTCTCCCTCTGCCTCTGCCTGCCACTCTGTAAGCCTGTGCTTGCTCGCTCTCCCTCTCTCTCCCTCTCTCTGACAAATAAATAAAAAAAAAAAAAAAAAAAAAAAAAAAAAAAAAATGTAGAGAACCTGCTATCAGTCTTTGGAGGCTCATTCAAAATCTTTAGTCCAGGGTGCCTGGGTGGCTCCGTGAGTTAAGCCTCTGCCTTCTGCTCAGGTCATGATCTCAGGGTCCTGGTATTGAGCCCTGCATCCAGCCCTCTGCTCAGCAGGGAGCCTGCTTCCCCCACCCCTCTCTGCCTGCTGCTCTGCCTACTTGTGATCTCTCTCTCTGTCAAATAAATAAATAAAATCTTAAAAATAAATAAATAACAAAAAAAACTTTAGTCCAAAGGGCATTGCAGCTGGAGGGGAACCTAGTATGGTGAACCTGCATTGTCTGTCTGAGAGAGAGAGTTTAGTTGGATTGTTATTTCCACTGAGATCTGAAATCACATATCCACAGCATATTACGTTCCTGCTGTGATCCAGACTTACCTTTTAAACTTCTTTCTGCAATATTTTCCACATTCTTTTGAAAGAATATATGTAGCATATATAGTGGCATGGGTTTTTCCCCTGGGAATTATTTTAATGGATGGAAAAAGTGAATCTTCCAGTCTCCTGAGTGTGTCTTCCTTTTATTTTCTTGGTGAAATTAATATATAATGTGTCTTCTAGGTAAATATTGCTGATTTTCAAGAGAATCAGTGGGTCACTTGTTTCCAGGAGTCTGCAGAGGCCATCGTTGGACAAAGCACTGCTCATCTTGGGGAGTTAAAAGAGAAGGTTGGCCTCATCCTCTATTACTGTGACAGTTGCCAATAACACCCTTTTCTTGCTCTTTAATTTTTTTTAAATTTCTTTTGAGTGTTGTATATAGTTTCTCAGTCTGATGCTTGTTTAAGATCTCATCTGATTCTGTCGAATTTTGTCCACCTTGGGTATGCTAACGATGAGTAATCAAGTAGTATGTAAAAAAGTGCTGTGTGGGCGCCTGGCTGGCTCTTTTGGGAGAGTGTGCAGCTCTTGATCTCAGGGTTGTGAGTTTAAGCTCCACGTTGGGTGTGGAGACTACTTTAAAAAAAAATGCTTTAAAAACAATACTTTACAAGTATAAACCACTTATTTCTCCTGTTACCGTTAGCACGCTACAGTTGATGTGCCTACAGTCACTTGAGAGCTGGAAGGTATCTTCCGAAGTAATCTGAAGTGTACATGTGCCCTTTTAACATAATAAACACCTTCCTGAAAAGCTGAGTCAAATCCTGGGTTAAACTCACATATAAGGTACTTGCTATTGCAGGTCTTCAGAGGCAGTTCTTACGAAGTAACTTTCTTTCCTAAGATAACTTTATCCATTTCATTTCTATAAATTTATATTTTTATATATTAGGTTTATTTAATGTAGGGAATAGATTACTAATTATGCTAAATGTGGGAAAGATACTCAGAGGAGATGTGTAAAGATGGGGGCGCCTGGGTGGCTTATTCTGTTAAGCGTTTGCCTTTGGCTCAGGTCATGATCCCAGGGGTTCTGGTTTCAAGCCCTGCATCGGGCTCCCTGCTCAGCAGAAGTCTGCTTCTCCCTCTCCCTTCATCTTCTTTCTCTCAAATAAATAAAATCATTTAAAAAAATGTGTAAAGATGATCAGTCAAAGCTCTTTTCTGGGCCACACAAATTAGCATCTAACTGTACTTTTTTTCCCCCCCTTTTCCTCCAAACTGGTTAGGAAACTTGTAAATAAAACACTAAGGAAAAACACACACACCACTAAGAGAAAAAAAAACTTGTCATTTGGCGTGTTTTTCTTATTCTTTCCTGTTTTCATTTTGTCTATTCGGTCCCCACCCTTCCCTGACACGCATCTTTTAAAAATTGTGAGATCTCTGAAAATAAGGCCAACAAGCCCTTTCATAGAAATAACCAGAATTGACTTAAAAGTATGATGGTATCTTTCCTCTGTTTCCCTGGTTATTTTCATATCAGATTTTAAGGCTCGAGGTAGCTTTTCAGGGTTTTTTTATGAGCTTATTACCTCTGACTGTTTTTACTGCTGGTGAATGAGGACATATAGAAATGTCCCTCAGGAACCATGATATTCTTGGAGGACATGCTCCATGCTTTCTCTGATCTTGAAGAATAATGGCAACTGGTACAATTTTCTTAAGGTTTAACATGTCGTTTTATTTACATATCTGAAAGCCCATAGGACTTTGTGTGTATATATGAAGTAACTTTTACAAGAGTTCTGTGTAACAAAGCCATTTTCATGTCCCATGTGGCTTGAAAAGATAATATTGACTGGCATGAACTATTAATTTTATATAAAATTACTGCAAATTTATTTTATGCATATTTATATAAAATCCTTGCTCTGATTTCTTTCTGTTTACCAGACTTTTTTTTTTTTTTTAAATAAAAAAGCTTAATTAGTGGGGCACCTGGCTGGCTTAGTCAGTGGAACATGTGACTTTTTTTTATTTAAGATTTTATTTATTTATTTGACAGAGGTTACAAGTAGGCAAGAGAGGCAGGCAGGGAGAGAGAGGAGGAGGCAGGCTCTCCACCGAGCAGAGAGCCCGATGTGGGGCTGGATCCCAGGATCCTGGGATCATGACCTGAGCTGAAAGCAGAGGCTTTAACCCACTGAGCCACCCAGGCGCCCCAGAACATGTGACTCTTGATAGCAGAGTCATGTATTCGAGCCCCACATTGGGTGTAGAGATTATTTTTAAAAAAGGTAAATAAAGCTTAAATAGTGTTTGAGGGACAAGAGAAAGAGGGAGAGAACTGTGTTTTTCAAACTTTTCCTAGTCTTTACCCACTTCACCTGCCTTCTTTACTTTCCTTTCACAAATCACTGTAACTGCAGAGACTAAAACAGTATGGCAACTTGAAGGTTTTTTTTTTTTTACTGTTTTTTTATCTCAATTTTTTTTTTAAGATTTTATTTTTACTTTTTAAGTATTTTTTTTACTATTTTATTTATTTGTTAGAGCACAAGCAGGGGGAGCAGCAGGCAGAGGGAGAAGCAGGCTCCCTGCTGAGCAGGGACCCTGATGCTGGGCTCAATCCCAGGAACCTGGGATCATGACCTGAGCTAAAGGCAGACATTTAACCTACTGAGCCACCCAGGCACCCCTTTAAGATTTTATTTTTAAGTAAATCTCTGCATCCAATGTGGGGCTTGAACTCACAACCCTGAGATTCCATCACAAAACTTTTGAAGTTTAAGAAATGTGTTTTCTTTTTTCTTTTTTTTTTTTTAAGATTGATTGATTGATTGATTGATTTGACAGAGAGAAATCACAAGTAGGCAGAGAGGCAGGCAGAGAGAGAGGAAAGCAGGCTCCCCGCTGAGCAGAGAGCCTGATGCAGGACTCGATCCCAGGACCCTGAGATCATGACCTGAGCCAACGGCAGAGGCTTAACCCACTGAGCCACCTAGGCGCCCTAGAAATGTGTTTTCTAAGAGTGGTTTAATTTTTTTTTTATTATTATGGTGAAATATGCATAACATAAAATTTACCCTTTTAACCATTTTTAAGTTCAGTACACTCATTAAATACTAATTCTCCATTTCCCCTTCCTCTGGCCCCTGGCAACCATTCTACTTTCTGTCTCTGTGAATTTGGCTACTGTAGGTAGAGTATTTTAGTATTTTAATAAAATTCTATCTAAACAGTTTTATGTAATGAAATGTCACCTGTAGCTTAGTCATTCCTAAGTAATTTAAACCACTGAGGGTAAAAAAATTTTGAGAGAGGTTTTTCTCAAAAGTCTTTTCAAAAATGTTTTTTTCTCTTGGGGTGCCTGAGTGGCTCAGTTGATTGAACCTCTGCCTTCAGCTCAGGTCATGATCCCGGGGCCCTGGGATTGAGCCCCATGTACGGCTCCCTGCTCAATTGGGAGTCTACTTCTCCCTCTCCTCTGCCTGCCACTCAGCCTACTTGTTCTCTCTCTCGCGCTATCAAATAAGTAAAATCTTAATAAAAAGTTTAAAAAAATATTTTATTTTTAAGTAATCCCTGAACCCAATGGGGGGCTCGAACCTACAACCCCAAGATCCAGAGTCACATGTTCTTCTGACTGAGCCAGCCAGTCACCCTTCAAAAATTTTAATGGATATTTTCAAATGGACTGATAGCTTCCATGCCTAAAGTTTTACATTTGTTTTTGCAGAATGAGCAAGCATTTGAGGAAGTTTTCCAGAATGCCAACTTCCGATCTTTCATATTCAGAATCAGGGTGAAACTAGAGACCTACAATGTAAGTGGGGTCTCCTGGGGTGCAGAAGGGTTAGCAGTGGGGAGCTGCTGTCTGTCACCCACAACAACAGTACGGTGGCAACTGTCACCTAATTGCATACTGTGGACCAGACCCAGTGCTAAACATCCTGCATTTACTACTCATTGACTCTTCCCAGCGCTGAGGTTGATTGTTATGTCTGGTGTCAAGCATCTAGAGGGGAATGCTGTGTGCTCTCTTCAGTTACAACCTGGGGATTTTTGTTGGTGTACTGACAAGGAACAGTAAGGTATTGAGTGGACTCACTTCCATGAGGTTTAGGCCCTTAAGGTTGGTATCGGAAACAAAGGCCGCACATAATTGAAATTACCTTGAAAATTCCTTTCGGTCACCGGTAATATCGTATGATTGGACAGTCCAGTCGTAACAGCAGTACTTGAGCATTGACTGTCTGCTGGTCACTCTTCTACACCCTTTACATCTGTTATCTCACTTGATCCTGGCAGGAACCCACATGTAGGAACTACCGTTATCTCCATTTTACCACTGAAGAAATGGAGGCAGAGAATAAGTAATTTGTAGAAGTCATATGCCAGCACATGGCGTACTTAAGATCCTGGCCCGCAGCGACAGAGCTTTGCTTGTCACCATTCTTATAAGTAGGATGATGTCGTTGCTAGGGAGCACATGCTCACGAAAGTACATGAGCCCCTGAACCAGACGACGCGCCCTTTCTGGGCACCACGCCACCCTGCCTCCAAAGGCACTGTTGAGTCCTGATGAGCGAACGAGGAGTTCTGAAAACCTCCCTACTTGTTTCAGGGGGTCCTCACTCTGTTGTGTTATTATGCCCTAACCTAGTACCTGCTAGTAGGGGTGTTTGTTTCTGGAGCCACTGATAGAGGGAGTCAAATGTCTGTGATAGAATGACAGAGTGAGACGGGACCAGGGGACAACTTGAAGGTTCATGCAGTGCTCTCATGGTGCGGACAAGGAAGGTGAGGTGCAGAGAGGTTGTATCCCCTGCAGAGCTGAGATGGCCGCAGACCAGGCCTTCGTCCTCTGCCGCGGGTGCTTTTGCTTTCATACCACTCTCAGAACTAGCTGTGTGGCTCCAAGCAAGTCACTTCTCTTCTCTGGGCTCCTGTGTCCCCCTCTGCAGAGAAAACAAACTGACCTAGATCAACCCGCTAAGGCCCATCCCATTTGGATTCTAGGTTTCTGAGAGCTTGGGAACACGAAGGAAGGTTGAAGAGGGGCTTCTGTCCACTCTCCCAGCTCCGGAAGTTCCAAACGGGGCTCTCACAGGGGACCGTTTTCCGTATTAGGATGACTGAACACTAAGTCCCGCATGCCTTTGTGTTTGCTGCCCCTGGGATCATTGAAACCCCTGAAGCCAAGGGGGTTACCACCAGCACTCTGTGCCACGGGCTTTCCTCCACTGACAAACTGCTTTTCTCTTCTTGAAGGATGAGTCTCGAATTAAGGCCACTGTGATGGACGTGAAGCCCGTGGACTACAAAGAATATGGCAGAAGGCTGATCATGAACATCAGGAGAAACGCGCTCATGTGAGAAGAAGAGCAGGGCTGATTGGGCAGAAGTTTGCAAAAGCAGAGCTGAAGTGAAACCGGTTCCTTCTTCCCCCTTCCCTCTGTCCCCTCCCCCATGACATTTCCACATGAGCTGCACGGCGCAGGTGGACAAAGCGCTTTCCTCCCTTGGGCGCGTCTTGGAGCCCGTCGGTACCCAGTGATACAGGCAAAGGGAAACGGGCTCCGGCAGCTGTGGGTGGGCGGCGGCGTCCGTCCTGGTGGGTCAGCCGGCGGGTAGCGGGGCCAGTCACTCCCTGTCTTTGGGGTTTTGTCAGTTTTATTAAGATTTCATTATCTTCAAGCAAGAATTATGTCACAAGTAATTGACCCTAACTCTGCAGACAGTGCAATAAATTATGTAACGAGGGTTTCTGCTTCTCCCGTGGTGACACCTTCACGACGTGGGTTTCCTCTCAGGAGGGGGAGCCAAGAGGGGGTCAGGCGGAACCCATACTTCAGTGAGTGTGTCTTCTTGGAATTCAAAGCCTCTCTCATTCTGGAGGTGCCACATAGTTAATGCTTGGAATGGCAATAGGGTAGAATTATTAATCAAAAACATATCTTTTATATCTGAAGAATATCCCTCCTTCAGGGTTTAATAGACTGAGTCAGATGGGTCTGATATTAATCAAAATTGTCTCTTCTGAGGAAAGCTGATAAGCATTGACTTGCTGTCCCCCAGGGACATCCAGGCAACTACAAAGCATTGCTTTAGTTTTCACTTCAATTAATGTTGCATTTTGGTTGGCGGATGCGTACTTTTTCTACCTGTACATATTTCTTGCATTTGTATGTTTCATTTCTTGACTAAAGCTATGTTAAATAGAAGGGATTTTGAAGGAAGAAGCCCTTTGTTTCCCCTGCTTTGTTTTAATAAACAGAATATTCTCTTCATGTGAATCCTACTTTCTTTGAATGCAAAGGGTTCTTGTAACTGGAAAGCAAATTAATTAGCTTTCATAATAAATGTTCACTTGGGGGAGATGTTAACTCATTACAGACTCAAGACCAGTCTGAGGCATAGAGATCACTCATCCTAATGTTTGCGACCCGAAAACGCATCTTTTAAAAGAATGAAAACCCTGCAAACAAAAGCCATTGTGCTCCAGAATGCTGATCATCGGGCACTTTGGGATCTTCCTGATGTTTACACAGCACTCTAACACCAACCAGCCTCTGAAATGTGTACAGACAGTGAGCTAGTAAGAAAACAGTAATTATGCTACTGGGCCTTTCAGTCAGCAAGAGCATGCTTGCTCTGTGTGTTCCTAATCATATTAATTATCTGTCCGGTTGCTGCGACCCACCACTAGGCATTGGCTGCACATCTCTCTCCCTGAGCATCCAGGCAGTGTCGCAGTCTGCCTGGCCGGGCAGGTGTGGCATACAGCGGCCCATTGTGGAGCTGGAGAGCGATGACGGCCTGGCCATCTCGTCCTCACCTGTCTTCTGTCCGGAGGCAAGTGGCCAGCCCCAAGCCGGATGACTTCTGTTCCTCACAACAGACAGGGTCTCTCTCGGGCTCGCTGATAGTTTGGGCACATCCCAGCCTCAGACGGTGGTCATTGGGCTGCACTTGCCTGTGGGGCTGAGGCTTCAACCATTTTTATGGAAGCTCTTTTCTGCCTGACCTTGCTTATCAAGCACTGACTAGAAAATTACAGTCTTCGGCACAATTCTGGATTGACAAAGTGTGGGTTGGAAGTGGTAATCTAGCTTTCAGCCCAGTTACCAGTCTCATATTCCACTCCTGCTGGCATTCCCTACGTTCACGTTCTCGACGGCTCTCCCTTGTGGGGAGTGAGTTACCCTGACACATCTCCACCACTAGACCCGGTGCGGCGCCGGGTGTCCTCGGTGACTGGCGAATCCACAGGCCGTTCTGGGGGAGGACGGCTCCCTGGAGAGGACGTTTAGCAGATTTCCCTACTAAAAATCCGATCACCAGGAGAGGAGCATCAGAAATTGGCTCCACTTAGGCTTTTAAGAGATTTAGGTCCCTGAGGATGGCCTAAATAGATTCTGGCCCGCAGTTCTTGGAATTCTCTTGGATATGGTTTACCCCGAAAGGCTGTTCATGTTCTATTTCTCATCTTTCACTTTGAGATCAATGTTTATTTTACGTACACCATGACATCAGCGTTAAGCAATTAGGAAAAAATCTAATCATTTTGCCTTCATTTAAATGGTTCTTGGAGTTCCTCCAGTCTCGTGAAAGAGGCAAGAAAAAAAATAAAAGGGCAATAATCTGATTTCTGTCCATATTTTCAGTGTTTTATGCTTTCCATTAAGCCTTGCTAATCTCGTGTGCTGTTCTTTTTTGAACTACAGGGTCAAAAATTCTCCCCTCCCCCACTTTTTTTTCCCTGAGTGGCCTGTCTTGGAAAAGTATAAATAATATTGATCGTGGTATTTAATACACTAATGAAACCCATGGCTATTGACTACATAATTAATATACTGTCTAAAAGTGAAGTTTGGCAGCCCAGTGTATAAAGGTTTATATTGACTTGTGTTCCTTTGGCAATATGCCTTCTAAGATTTTATTTATAGAAAGTAAAACGGGGAGGGGTGCCGGGGTGGCTCAGTGGGTTAAAGCCTCTGCCTTCGGCTCAGGTCATGATCCCAGGATCCTGGGATCGAGCCCCGCAACGGGCTCCCTGCTAGGCGGGAAGCCTGCTTCTCCCTCTCCCACTCCCTCTGCTTGTGTTGCCTCTCTTGCTCGCTCTCTGTGTCTAATAAATAAAATCTTCAAAAAAAAAAAGGAAGTGAAACAGGTTGTCGAGTCTCCTTTCCTTTTCACTCATTAGAAGGCCACTGCTCCCCTAGTAAATTCATTATTTCCTTATATCAGAGGATTTCTACCCCATCCCCACCCCCACCCCCATAAAATGTGGTTTGTTAGCTCTTAGTCTCATAATCCACTCTTGGTAGAATTCTGCCTTTTATAAACACTTTTGGAAATAATCAGCTTTCCTCAAAAAGGATAGAATTTAGATGTTTGATTTTCATTTGTTGAAAAAAACCTCAACTAATTATATTTGTTATTAAGCTGGTAACTATTGTTAATGTCTGTTGAAAAGGAAAGGAATAGGGTCTCTTTGGCCCATTGATTATCTCTTACATAAGTATTCCATGTTTGTTGTAGAAAAACAACCTACAGATAAGAAAGGAAATTACCCATAATCCTACAAATAACCAATAACCACTTGTGGAGCTGACTTTTCTAGGCATACATGCATATAAATGTAGTTTTAATTGAAATAGGATTATACTGTGTACACTATTCTGTAACACTTTTCTCCTAGCACTCTAGGATGGACATCTTTCCTATTTCAATAAAAGTAGATCTGCATAATTTTAATTGGTATTTGGCTGTGTGGATATGTATATTTATTGAGCCAATTCACTTGCTTGATGTTTATATTCCCCAATTATTTTTAAATTTTATTTTTGTTAAGATAGAATTGGCATATAACGTGTTCGTTTTAGAGTTACATATACTTCCTAATTGCTATCATCAACCCAGTATTTGGGGTGCCTGGGTGGCTCAGTTGGTTAAGCGTCTGCCTTTGGCTCAGGTCATGATCCCAGCGTCCTGGGATCGAGCCCCACATTGGGCTCCATGCTCAACGGGGAGTCGCTTCTCCCTCTCCCTCTGTCTGCCCCTCTGCCTACTTGTGCTCGCTCTCTCTCTCAAATAAATAAATAGGGACACCTCAGTGGCTCAGTGGGTTAAGCCTCTGCCTTTGGCTCAAGTCATAATCTCGGGGTCCTGGGATCGAGCCTGCATTGGGCTGCTTGGCAGGGAGCCTGCTTTTCCCTCTCCTTCTGCCTTTCTGCCTACCTGTGATCTCTCTGTCAAATAGATAAATAAAATTAAAAAAAAAAAAAGAAAAGGGGCACCTGGGTGGCTCAAATGGTTGAGGCTCTGCCTTCAACTCCGGTCATGATCTCAGGGTCCTGGGATCGAGCCCCACATTGGGCTTTCTGCTCAGCAGGGAGCCTGTTTCCCCCTCTCTCTGCCTGCCTCTCTGCCTACTTGTGATCTCTGTATGTCAGATAAATAATAAATAAAACGTTTTTAAATAAAATCTTCAATTAAAAAAAATAAACCCTGTATTCAGTGGGCAGGGACATCTATCCTTTGTGGCACTGTGAAAATGTCTGCCTTCTCTACTTGTTGGGTTAGCTTTTCTGATGGCTTTCTCTGTGCCTTAGCCCAGTGATGACGGCTCTAACCCTGTGTGCCATCAAAGGCTGGCAGGTGATTTCAGCAGGCCCTAGAATCCTTTGGAGCAAAAGCAGGTAGATGAATGTAGGGAGGAGAGAGAAAAGGAAGGCTCCCAAGCCATAGATGTTTCCACCCCACCTACCACATGGATGGAGCTGTGGCTCTGAAATGGCCGAGATCCTCTAGATTTCTGCTAGCATGGCAGGAACGGCCTCTTGAGAACACATTTAACTTGCTTTATCAATCAATATATGCCAATGATTCTTCATCCAAAGCTATTAGTTAACGATTATTAAAACTTTTTTTTAAAGATTTTATTTATTTATTTGACAGAGCTCACAAGTAGGCAGAGAGGCGGGCAGAGAGAGAGGAAGGGAAGCAGGCTCCCCGAGGAGCAGAGAGCCTGATGTGGGGCTCAATCCCAGGACCCTGAGATCATGACCTGAGCCAAAGGCAGAGGCTTAACCCACTGAGCCACCCAGGCGCCCCTTATTAAAATTTTTAATTGTATTTGTGATGGCGGCTTTATTGTAAGAAGAGTATGGGAGCACCTGTCTCCTTTGGCTGTGCTGTCCTCCTTGTTTACAAGTGATTTGAAATTAAGATATCTTGTCCCCAAGAACTGTGGTCTATCTGGAGCAAGTCTGGGGACTAAGCAGTAATATCACAAGTCAAATTAAAATTCAATAAATTGGGGCATCTGGGTGGCTCAGTCGTTAGCATCTGCCTTCGGCTCAGGTCATGATCCCAGAGTCCTAGGATCGAGCCCTGCATCGGGCACCTGGCTCAGCGGGGAACCTATTTCTCCCTCTCCCACTCCCTCTGCTTGTGTTCTCTCTCTTGGTGTGTCTCTCTCTGTCAAATAAGTAAAATCTTTTTTAAAAAAATAAAATAAAACTCAGTAAATGGGCCAGCACCCGGCTGGCTCAGTTAGTCAGAGGAGCATGTGACTCTTCATCTCAGGGGCTATAGGTTCAAGCCCCACGCTGGGCAGAAAGATTCCTTAAGAAAATTTAAAAAATAGGGGTGCCTGGGAGGCTCAATTGGTTAAGTGACTTCCTTCAGCTCGGGTCATGATCCCAGAGTCCCAGGCTTGAGTCCCACATCCAGCTCCCGGCTCTGCGGGGAGTCTGCTTCTCCCTCTGACCCTCTCCCCTCTTCATGCTCTCTCTCACTCTTTTTCTTTCTCTCTCTCAAATAAGTAAATACATAAAATCTTTTAAAAAAATAAAACTTGGGACGCCTGGGTGGCTCAGTTGGTTGGACGACTGCCTTTGGCTCAGGTCATGATCCCGTAGTTCTGGGATCGAGTCCTGCATCGGGCTCCCGGCTCCACGGGGAGTCTGCTTCTCCCTCTGACCTTCTCCTCGTTCATGCTCTCTCTCACTGTCTCTCTCTCAAATAAATAAAATCTTAAAAAAAATAATAAAACTTAAAAAAAAAAAGAAAAAATACATGTCAGTAAATGGAGAGATCCCTGGAGACTGGAGTATTCAGGAAAGCTTTCACAAAGAATTGAGTGATAGAATACTCACAAATTGTAGCCTTCATTTCCATCAGGGGCCGTCTGGTCTATATGGAAGATCACGAGCAACAGCTGATAATGACCGTGTGTTCTGTGTCACCGCAGACGAGACCATGTAGACACCATGAAAGGTGCACCAAAGGGCACTGAGTTCCTTCTGCGTGTCTGACCACAGTAGGGGTAGGGGGCTTACAACTTTTACTGCCAGATCCTGTCCTAAGAGTCTGCAATTTACCAATAACTGGTGGGTGTGCTCGAAGACCTTGAACCTCACCATTCTGCCAGCCTCTCAGCTTTGCCAGGCTCTCCATGACCGTCCCCTTGCACCCCCTACTTCTGAGCTGTTGCTAAATCTCAAAAAGATATAATTTTCAAGAAAACAGTCTTCCCTTCTCCAGCCTTGACAATGACACACCATGCGAAAAACTGAATCCTGCCTGCTTGGGGAGAAATATTTATATCCAGTTCAGAAGTGAGCATGTAAACTTTTCATAATGGTGAGCCCTTCTTTTTTTTTTTTTTAAGATTTTATTTATTTATTTGACAGAGATCACAAGTAGGCAGAGAGGCAGGCAGAGTGAAAGGAGGAAGCAGGCTCCTTGCAGAGCAGAGAGCCCGATGCGGGGGGGGGGGGGGGGGGCGCTCGATGCGGGGCTCAATCCCAGGACCCTGGGATCATGAGCTGAGCCGAAGGCAGAGGCTTTAACCCACTGAGCCACCCAGGCGCCCCAATGGTGAGCCCTTCTTATGAAACTGTACCTGCTCCCTAGTGGATTACCCAGTTGGTAATTGGAAGTGTGTTCTGTCATTAAAAATGACAGCTTCCTCACATAACCTGCTTAGTGCTTGTAAAATGCAGATAACTCGGCCTATATATAACTTGGGTGTGTTACAGCTTCCTCCTGGCCATTAGGTAACCCAGGGGCTGGAGCTTGGGAAAGCAGGGGAGCTCGCGGCAGGCAGTGGCATTGTGCTCCTGAATGCCTTGCCCTGAAACCGAGTCAGAACAACCAGGACTTTTTTAAAAATAAGCCCCACCGGACTCTCATCTCTCCTCTCAGTTGACACCGCTGTTCACGTTGAAGTTTATTTATATCTTCAGTCAGCCACGGTGCAGAGGTCATTTCTGTTGGCCTCAAATTTTAGAGGCTTATGTGTTTGCCTAGGAGAGCTGCTCTCCCCGGCACTCAGGCTTGAAATGCAAAGCCTGTCTTTTGTAGAAGCTTCACCGTCTCCATAGCACTCCCTTCTCCCACCACCATCACCATTTCCTTCTCCGCTATTTATTTAAAATCTGAATAGCTGTAGAAGGTGCATCCCTATAAATGAGCTCTCCTCCTGTAATGGGTTCTCTCCAGGCAGCAAACCTTCCATAAAGGAGCCACTAATTAAACAGAAAACGGTTTGTCTTGCTTAGCCACGTTCCATGAATCCAGAAGTCAATTTAGGCGATGGCAACATCCTTCTTTAGAGCTATGATTTTAATAATATTCCTCTGACTTTCTACCTGCGGTTGGCGGGGGGTGGGGGGGTGCTTGTGTGTATGTCCCTGTTCCTGTCTTGCTCTCCCTCTTTAAGAGGAAGATCCCTTTCCATGGACTTCCCTTCTTATGAACATCCCTATTAAAGTTACTCTTCCAGGATCAAGCCCACGCTGAGCCTTCCCAGCCAGAGCGCCGTGCTGTGGGGGGGAGCGCCATGATTTGCAGTAGGGGCACGCACAGGCCTTTGGGGAAGATGCCTGTCAGTCTCGGGTGGTGAGAGGCCGGAGCTGCTGTCCCCCTTCGGTCTGAGGCACAACTGAAGGTGTGAGCACGCGTCCCCGGGCCTCGTGCTACCTGTGCCTTCTAATAGCACCTTTAGCTCCCGGATCCAAGTCTCATTTTGCGTGTGTGATTAAATCGCGGATGGCTAGGAAAAGCAGAGCCCTCTTAATTAGAGAGCGACATTCTTGCATAGGAGTTGTGTTCCGTGCGTGGCATCATTGTCAGGGCAAATTACCAGCTAGGTTAAATATTGAGCTGGTAGTTCGCAGAGCTTCAATTATCCACCCCCCTCCTCCTCCCCTCGCCATCACCTGCTATCCTGCACTTCTAACTTGATCTTCTGCCAAGTGGTAGCTTTTAAGTGAGGCTTAGAGAAGATACACTTTACGGCAGGAGCAATAAATCTGGCTTTGGGCAAGTTAGAGGATGCCGAGAACATCTGAATGAAGGGCGCAATTTTTGCTGGGCGTGTGGGGGTGCGCTGGGGCCATCTCACGGGCTGTCTAACTCCAGCCATAAAACTCCTTGGTCGGTCAGTATATCTTGCGCGGGTGTCTCTAGCGTGAAAACCCTACACGGGGGATGCCACAAGAAACGCAAAGGGAATAGAAGACTTGGTCCGTTCTCTCTCACTTGGAATCCATGATGGGGATCCACAAAACGGAAGCACACACTTTTTATAAACAAGCCAAGCGACCTAGAGCAGACTTAGTACATGGTGGCAGAGAGGAGGAAACTGTCGGGGAGAGGCGAGTGGACATGACAAAGTTGGGGACCATGGACTGGCAGGGAGAACAGAGAGATACGTGTCCAGGCGAAGGACCAACCGGTGCACAGGCACAGGAGGAAGACAAAGTGGGCCAGGTGCAGGGCATACCAAGGAAATGAGTTTGGTTTGAGTGGTATCGCCTTTTGTCGAGAAATAATAAACGAGATTGCGAACATCAGGAGTGCAGCCTGGATGGTGATTTTCTGGGAGCTTAAGGCTTAAGCCCTGTGGAATGCAGGTCTCAGCGAGTGTCCTTTGTCTTTAAGTGACCTTTCAGTGGTTCCTAGAACTGGGCTTCTGGCTCACAGAGGCTGGGGGGAACATTGTTCCAGCTCAGCCCACTCTGCTTAGCCAGCTAAAGAGCGGAGGAAATCCTGTAGGGATGTTATTGGAGTGTTGTGCACTCGATTCCTCACAAGCGTCATGCTGGGCTGCTCATTTTCTCTGGACAAAGATAGACTGGCTCCCTCTCTTGTTGATGGAATGAAAATTCTCTCTTGCATTATGGCTCATGTGATAACTTTGGTGGCGGTGGTGTGGGGATAAGGAAGAGTCCCTTAATGGCTCTAGTTAAACCTGGTAATATCACTCCATCAACCTTCAGCCTGCTGTGGGAATCTAACCCAGATTCGCATTCCTGAATATCTAAAACCTGCCACTGGCATCTTCAAAGCGCTAAAAAGGAGCTGGCCTTCACTGGGCGATTTCGTGGAGCATATGTATAAGCCAGCGCTCCTGTCTTGACTCTGGAATTGTGCCTCTTCCCCTGCCAGCTCCCCAGCCCAAGGTCAGTCTCCTTGGATCAACTTGGGAAGTCAAAGTTATTTCGGCTACAGCATCCCCCTTGGCAGTGTCTTAGCTGCTGGCACGCTGGTGTAATGCCCCCAATGGAAGAGAACTCATTTTATTCTGGAAAATGGGGAAATGAATTTGCTGCAGGACCTGCCCAGGTCTAATTAGTCCAGTCTGCGAGCAGGGCTTGCTCCGCGTCTGAGGCGTGTGTGCACGTGCGTGGGGCATGTGAACGCGCCTGCCCTTGGCTACAGTAAGACCTGCTCGGCAATGGCGGCTGTTGGTTCACGTGGGTCCTCTTGAGTCCGGCGCTCCAGAGAGCTGGTGGGTGCGGCCACCTCACAGCCCATTTGCCTTCCTGAAATGGTCTCATAGGGAAAGTAGCCAGGTCAATGTCGAGGCAACTTTTTGGTGCGAATAAGGAAGCAGAGGCCACAGGCTGAGGCCGAGGGGCGGGGGAGAATGGGGAGGGACTGGGAGAAAAGACACAGGTGGGAAAGAGGTCATTGTAACCTAAATTAAATAATGGGAATGACAGTCATGCAGCCTCGGAATTACAAGACCCTGACAAAGGGCTCTCCTGGGAAACAGGGCTCAGCCTCCTGTCCTGGAAGTCCAGGAAGGGGGATCTCTCCACCCAGCCGGGGGCAGGAGGAGGGCCTGCGGCGGGAAGCGAAAATCGCTGGAGCGTTCTGTTTCCATAAACATGAAACACCGGAGTGAGCTGCGGGCCCCTGTCTGTACCCAGCATCCAGAGAGGATGGCATAAATGTTTCCGGTGTGCTCGGGGTAATTAGCTTTGAATTACCATGTGCATATTTTCAACATGTAAATGATCATCCCAGGTTTTCGGAAACAGTTTCACACGAATTCGAATTCGAGCGGCTCCCCTGCCCGCCGCCCCCCGACCCCCCGCCCCCGGGAAGGCCCCGGGCGGCCGCGCTCGGTGCAGCCGGGCGGAGCACAGCGGCTCTGAGGCTTCTGCTCAGGCCGGGGGTGGGGGCGGGGAGCTAAACCCTCGGATAAAGGGGGATTAGGCCGCAGCCGCGGGTTCTGGCTCAGCCCGCTTGCCCAGGACTCTCCTTCCTCCAAGCCAGCGTGGTCTGTGCCAGTTTTTCAAAACGATTTGTTCAGCTTTTAAGTTTTCCATTGTGCATGAAAAGGCAATTCCATTTGGGTCGGGGTTTTGTCGGTTTGGGGGGAGGGGTTTGTTTTGTTTTCCCCTTCTTCATTTTATATTATGAAGACCTGGGCAGCGGGGAGGCTTGAGAGATGACTAGCCAGGTAAGAACCACATGCGGTAGGTATTTTACACCCGCAGACTGCCCTCCAGCAACTTCAGTCTCCCCGATGTTGGGCCCAGAACATAAACAGCAATCTCTAAAATCCCTAAATCAGTAGAGAGTGGCAAACGCAAAGGTTTTCATGCCCCAGCCCTGGAGCCTCCTTCCTCCCGCAAGAACCTGTTCGAGGGGGCGCCCTCCGGAATCCTACCGAAGCCCCTTCGAGGCCCTTTGGGCTCTGGGAGGAGACGTTTGAAGTCAGCTCTCCAACTTCGTGGGCCTGAATGCAGAGCCGCGGCTTGGAAACACGCCTTGCATCCTCTTCTCCCTGGTAAGCGTTGTTTCTCCAGCAGGGGGGGCTGGGAGAATAGAAACTACGACCCGGTGCCTAGGACCTTCGAGTGGGAGCTATCTCTGCTGAGATCCTGATTGAATGAAAATTGTTCATTATGCAAACTGTCTGGTTCAACACACAGAGGCAGCCCCCAGGCACAAACCCCAAGTAGTTGCTTTTTCTCTCCCCAGATTAAAACATATGAATTGCTTTGATGTAATCTTATAACAAAGCCTAATAGAAATTTTATTTCTTCTGAAGTTGCTTGTCATTTCTTATTGCCCCCCTTCCTCTGTCCTATTGATACCCTTACAGTCAGGAATCTGTGGCTGCATTCAGACTGCGTTTGAGGATGAGAGCAGTGTGTTTTTCTCGGTATGGTCCAGGTTATTTAAATATGGTTACTACACCGCTTGCAATATGTTTAATCTTTTGGTTCCCCCCAACCACCCCCCCACACTGCTATTTATCATTTTAATGGAATGCTACAGAATATCACATTATGCAATGTGTTTAAATTGATAAATTGTATTAGAAAAATATTGGATAGGATGTTTTAATGGTAAGTGGGGTTTTGTGGAAATATTTTCTCATTAGTAGATCAGCTGCTTGCAGGGAGGAAATTGTAAGGACTTGGGAATAAGCTATATTTATGACCTATTTGGCTAATTAAAATTAAAGCATAATTTTAGCATGAAGTTCCTGCAAGACTTTGCAGAGAGGGTGGAGGAAGAAACTTGCCCAAATCCAGTTAACTTTTAAATGTCAGTTGCCATAACAACTTCACATGAGCCATATTTTTACTTGAAAATTCCTTTTAGGATTCAGTTGCTATAATAATTTGCCTCAGCTCTTTTTAGGAGGCATATTTTCCCATTTTCCTTTTGTGATCATTTCAAGGCTTTCATTACTGGAACAAAAATGACCATGTAAACCTCAACCCTTCTTCCATGTACCGGAGCAGAGTCCCCCCCCTCCCCAAAATAGAAGTGTGGGCTACGGAGAATTCATCTGTGGGGAAGGCTCTCCCTGGCCACCAGGGAAAGGGGTCAAGGGCTAGGGGTTCGTTGCTATGAAAGCCAGTGCCCTTCTTGGTGGAAATTATTGAGTCAACAGAATTTTTAAAATGTGACTATTCGCCTTTTCTGTGTCCTGGGGGTTTCGCACAAGGCAAAGACCAGCCTGACCCTCTGGAGAAGGAATGGGTCCACTCCTGTATTCTGAAGCCCTCAGTGGCTGCCGTCTACTTGTTCAGTCTAAGTATTGGCATTTGATGACTAAGTGAGGCAATCCTGAATGTATTTACTTAGAAGCAAAGTGGTAGCAGAATAAAGTTCAGTGCCCTTTCTTTCGCTGTTCAGCTGTTAACCTTAATTCCTTAGATAATATGACCTCAGAGAAGCACCTGCGACTAAGATCTCTTCTGGCCACAGACACACCGGAGGGGACTAATTGCTGCCAGTCTTCGAGATCTCTCTGGAGCCCGCATTGTCATTGCTGAGGGCAAGCCTGTGAGACCAAGGAAAGGGTCTTACGAGTGGGCAGAACACTTAATTTCAAGAAGACTTATGGTCCATCCCCTTGAAGGAGCTTGGCGCTCATCTCCCATGTCCCTGCAGGAAGCTGTGATCAGGTTTCTGACTTGACCCCGCCCTGGCTCTCTTCCTGCTCCTCTTCCTGGGTCTTGCCCTGGACCTTCCTTTCTCTCTCCCATCTCCTCTCACCCCAAGTGTTAGGTGGGATCTCACACTGTCCCATTATCTGGGACTCTGAATCTTGCAAGGGGACCATGGGACTCCTGCAAAGAGGATAGTAGAGAAAGAGACACTCCGGTTGCTAGCCGGCCCTCCCCTGGGGTTCCCCGTTGGACAGATTCCTTGTGTCCCCACCTTCGCAGTGAGGGGAACATTGACACCCCCACCCCCACCTCAAGGGCAGAAGGGACAATCAAATGTAAAAGTTTGTGGGAAAGAGGGGCGCCTGGGTGACTCAGTGGGTTAAAGCCTCTGCCTTCAGCTCAGGTCATGGTCCCAGGGTCCTGGGATTGAGCCCCGCCTCGGGCTCTCTACTCAGCAGGGAGCCTGCTTCCTCCTCTCTCTGCCTGCCCCTCTGCCTACTTGTGATCTCTGTCAAATAAATAAATAAAATCTTTTTTAAAAAAAAGTTTGTGGGAAAGAGAATATAACAATAATTATTATTATTCTATTTTTACTGTGGGTGATCCAGCCTTTGGAGATGTGGAGCTCATACTCTGGAAAAACCAGCCAGGCTGGCAACATGAGCTGCTCTTTTCAAACCTCAGTGATGTGCCCCTGTGAGATACTTTGGGGAAGGTTTGCATCTGTTTGGGGATGTTCGACATTCGGGTCGTTCTGCACATGTCCGCTGAAATGTAATACTTAACATTTCTCAAACATTCATCAGTTGTGCTTTTTTTTTTTTTTAAACCAAGGGTAACTGAACTCTGTATTCAGGGAAATTGAAATAAAATATTATTGCTTGGTTTAGATGTGAAACTGGAGATTCTGCTTCATCTTAACCCTCCTCGGAGGACTTCCAGCCTTTCCCCACCTTCCAGCCCCCAGGCAGAGGAAACAGACTGTTCCTTCACACTCCAGGGCAAGCTGTAGGCAGGTGGGGAGGGCTCTGTGGTTGGTCTCGAAGATCTGGGCTCAGATCCCCCACCTCCTACTACTTAGCTGACCTCAGAACTCCTCCCCTCGCATACAAGCCACAGGTGATAACAATGCAGGCCTTTCGGGTCTGTCGTGAGGATTTCAAATAATATACTTAAAGCACCTAGCAGATAGTGGTCTAAATTCCCAGCCTGCGGTGCTGGTTGCTACCCATGCTTGTGGAATCATGGAAACTCCTCCGGCGGGTCTGGCCCAGCTGCCAGTGCCCTGTGACCCCTGGGGAGATATTTTCATCCCCTCAACTGATTCGAATGAGACAGGTTCTAAGAGCCTGGTGGTGAACTTCATCTCTAGAGTTCCTGAAGGCAAATCTGGGACAGTGGGTGTGGATAGCCTTATAGGTAGGTCACTTTTGACTCAACTGAAGGAAGTGTTTTCTAATTATTAGAACCAACCAATGACATAACAGGTCACTTTAGAATATAATGACTTCCATCCCTTTTCAATTAAGAAAAGGCTGGTAAACACTTGCAAAGCCCCTGTAGAGGAGGTGCCCTGTGCTTGGCCTTTGCAACTCAGGCCTCCCGGTGAGGACAGTTGGTGAGCAGGCACACCCTGGCTACACTCCACTTCTGGCTCCCCGGGATGCCCCGTGGGCGAGATGCTCTGCCCTGGTCGGCCATCTTAGAAAAGACCTCAGAGACAAGGCTTTAGGGGCTGAGTGACACTCTGAGACCAGGAAATGGTTTTGAAAAGAGTGGCCTGGGAAAGAGAAAGAAAGGAAGGAAGGAAGGAGGAAAGAAAGGGAAGGAGGGAGGGGGAGAGAGGAAGAAAAAAAGAAGGAATGAAGGAAGGAAAGGAAGGAAAGAAGGAAAGAAGGAAGGGAGGGAAGAAAAGAGAAGAGTGGTGGCCTGGTTTGAGGAAAGGCTCAGTATCCCTGTGGCTTTGTTAGGGAGCCACAATTGCAGCTGTCCCAAGGGCAGGCAGGGGGTCCAGTGGGAGGAGGACCAGTCCTAGAGAGAAGGCTCTATCCTGGGAGCAGTTCTCCAGATGGCTTTGGCTGTCAAAGTGGGTCGAACACCAGCTGTCCAAAAGGTATGTCTAAAGGAAATTGGGAATGGGGCCTTATTGGAAAAAGGGTCTCCAGGTCAGATCATCCTGGATGTGGGTGGTCTTGAACTCCAGCGACAAGTGTCCTCAGAAGAGAGAAGACAGAGATGGGAGCTAGGCCTCTACAAGCCAAGGACACCTTGGATGTCTGAGGCACCTGAGACACCCGGATGGCTGAGGCACGGAACCAGCGCTCCCTCAGAGCTTCCAGAAGGGGATAACCCCTACTGACACCTCGATTTCAGACTTCTGACCTCCAGACTGGACAGAATAAGTTGCTGTTGTTTTTAGCCAGCCAGTTTGTGGTTGTTCCGCAGCCCTAGGAAACTCGAACTGCGATTGTTCTGCCATCTTGAATTCCCTTATGCTCTTTCTGCTGGGTCAGTGAGGGGAGCCAGGGGATCACTCATTTTTCCATTGTATTCTGGGACCAACCGTGATCCCTCATTCCGGGGGGCTGTGCTGCTAGGCTCCTCAGCTCTGTATACTCCCTCGTCTCTATCCCTAAATGCCTCCTGGCATCTGCTTTCTTCCATGTCAGGTACAACGCTGTTGTATTCTTTTTTTTTTTTTTTTAAGATTTTATTTATTTGTCAGAGAGAGAGAGAGAGAGAGCGAGCACAGGCAGACAGAGTGGCAGGCAGAGACAGAGGGAGAAGCAGGCTCCCTGCCGAGCAAGGAGCTGGATGTGGGACTCGATCCCAGGACGCTGGGATCATGACCTGAGCCGAAGGCAGCCGCTTAACCAACTGAGCCACCCAGGCGTCCCAACGCTGTTGTATTCTTAATGGCTAGGGTTTTATTGCTTCATGAGGTCTGAGCCACAGCATGAAGGAGCACGGGTCCATTAGCACAAGGCCTATGCCCCATGCAAAAAAAGGCACATCACCCCCCACCGGAAGAACATTTCTGAAAGTCACCTAAAAAAAAAAAAGAAGCACGGAGCATTCCATAAACAGCTCTCAGCCGTAGCCTGCCAGCCATAAATTTAATCTGTTCCGACCTGGACACAGCTGTTTCCCCCTCTTTTCTTCAGCATCTTATTCCAAACTGGCAGCGGCCAAGTGCCCATTGTCATCGGCAGTGAGTTTTCATGTTGAAAGACACTTTAATGAGAGAGTTGGCACCACATCGTGCACCTTGGTGGGCATTGTTCCCTCAGCAAAGTTTTTAGCTAACGAGTTTGGGGTTTTTGATCTCAAAAGCACTAGGGAGACAGGCTGGAAGGTCCCGGCGGTGACATCCCTTTGGAGACAAGCATGGGCTGACGCCATTTTCCAGGAGTGGCAGATCTGCCTGAAAGGGGTCTGGAGGCAGGCCCCGCAGGAGGGGTGGGCATGCTGGGCCCTTCCAGCCCACCCACAGCAGCCCCTACCCTCGCTCCTGCCTGCTCCTGGAGAGAACCCCAGAAGCACTACGTGTGCTTCACTGAGCTATGGTGGCCCACCCCGCTTTTCCAGAAGATGCGTTTCTTCTATGTGCAGCCCAGGATTAGCATGGAAATAGAGACATCATTCTTTAGGGGACCTCTGTTGACATCTCCTTCACACATCAGGATTGGGGAATCAGTCCCTGGGCTGTGCTTTGAGGAGAGAGGATACATTTATCCTGTCTCCTGGCAGGTGGTACCCAAGGAGCTCCAGCATTGGACCCTATCGCTACAGAATGTCAAACATTCTGGTCTCCCAGCCAGCCTCCAATGTCTGAGGAGCAGCGGTCTTTCTAATTCTTGGGACTAATATGAACCTTTAAACCTTTTGCTCTTTTTTTTTTTTGTCCCCTTCCTTTTCATATTCCTTTCTGTCTGTATGAAAGCACTAAGCACTGAATGCTGCTAAAAATGAAGGGAGCTGTCAAAAGTCAGAATGGAAGGGAAAAATCAAAGTCACCCCCAACAGCAAAAGCTGAAAGGCGCGTCGTGACCCGTCCCCACTCCTCAGTGGGATGGAGAACACGCCAGCCTGACGGCTGCCAGTCTACAGCCCCGTGCGGTGGTGAGGGGCGCGGGGCCCAGGGTACTCCCCAGACGATGCAACATTTAAGCTGCTTCCTTGCACACACCTTGCATGCCCCTCTGCTTCGCTTCTTAATCATCAGCAGCATTCTACTTCCAAGAAAGCCTCTCTTGCCCACGGAACCCATTCCTCCCCCATCCTGTGCACATGCCGTGGCCTCACATAGACAGTGGGGTGACACGTTGTATGGCAACAGACGGTGGTCTGGGCGTGAGGGTGGCAGTCCCCAGGGTGGGAGGGATACTGCCGGGGAGCAGGTCTCCTCCACTGGAAGGCAGGGCACCTGTAATGGAGTCATCGGTGGTGGCACTGGGTGGGCGGCGGCGCGCTGGAGGGAGAGGCAGGAAGCTGCAGCACGAAGTGTAAATATGATGATTGTTGTCTCTTTCACGGGAAGTAAATAAATCAGCTCCATGTAGATTCGCAGGGAGGCTGCTGGTGCTGTGTACTTACACGGCGTCCTGAGCCTGGCCTCTTTGGAGACGTTGATTCATGTAGCTGTCCAGCAGCCACAGAGGGCGGCGGTGGGAGAGTTATTATCCCTCCTCTAAAGCAAGGGGCCGAGAAAGGCTAAGAGGCGACGAGCTGGGAGTGGAAGACGGCAGTCCCAGCTGCACGTCGTGCGTGTGTCCCCGCCACTAGATCATGCTCCACTTAGAAGCAAGTAATTGTCAGGTAACCTATTTTTCGGGGGCTAATTTCAGCATATGAGGACTTTGTCTCCTCTGTATATTTCTTTGCCTGAAAAATGTATGATTTTATGGAGCAGGAAAGGACGATGGTAACCAGGTGCCACGCTTATTTGGGGAACGAGGGTTCAGGCAAGAGAGAGCAGCAGGAGGGGACCCAGCCTGGCGCCCAGCCCCCAGCCCCACCTGAACGGATTCCCTTCAGCACATGGATGAACACTAGGAAGGGGGGAAATGGGTTGTCTATGCGGAATTGTAAGGCTTATGGCCCTAGGTTTCATGAAAATGTGGACCCGGAATTATTTTCTCATTGGGAATGTGTTGACCAAGTGTCCCGAGGAAGGGCTGTGCCTGGGAGAAGGAGCCAGATGCTTCGGCAGTGGGTTCTGCTCCTCAGCCATGCTGAAACAGGGGAACAGCAGCTGGGGTTTGCACATGGTGGGGGAGTGCATGAGTCTTTGCGGCAACCCCCACCTCCTCCCACCCCTGCGTGCTCAGCCCTGACTGTAGGATGGGGAAAACCCGGGAAGTGAGGAAGGATGAGATTCAGACACAGGAGGGGCAGCGCCTTGGGACAAGTCTCCGCAGAGCTGGTCTGGTGCCGTGCGCTGGACTGTCCAGGACTCTCTGGTCCCACCAGCTCTCCCCGGGGCTGACAACGGGAGGTGAGAGTAGACAGGGTTGCTGGAGGAGTTCTGTCCTATGCGTTACCAAGGAGCAGCGAATGGAGGGAACTGCCTGCCATGTCCCCAAAGGCCAATTTCTCCAGCACCAGCCAGAGTGCAGAGCCCGCACCAAGTCCCACGTGTCAAGGGGGTTGTGGCTTGGCGTCTCAACCTTGGCCGGGCAGATGGAAGCCCACCAGCGCCTCCAGGCACCCAAAGGAAGACACATCTGGGCATGCCTGCCTGGGCATCACTTCCACCCTTTGTGTGTCCATGGTGGGGAGAGGAAGCCTAAGCAAGCCCTGTCCCTGTTTACTGAGCCCAAAGCAGCAGGGCCCAGACTGAGGCCAGCTACATCGGGTAGGCCCTGTGGGGATGGAAGGAAACGTGTTTCGCACTGGTGCAGACACTTGCCACCAGGAGAGCTATGTGGCAGGCAACTGCTCCCCCCTTTCCACGCCTCCCCTTTGTTCTCTCCCTTCTCCTCCCCATCTTCTCTTTTTCTCACTCAGCATCTCTGCTGAATTCTGCATTGACATCAGCACTTCCAAAAACAACAACAAAGGAAAGTAGGTCACTGGCAGTTCCAGGTCGGAGCTGCGCCCCGGTGTCAGCTGAGTCAGGGGCTCGGCCCGTCTCATGGACAGAGAGACGCCCCCAAACTTGCAAACGGAGTTGGTTTGCCTTGTATTCTTAGGTGGGAAGGTAGGAATGGGCATCCATACTGTGCGTTTGCACCCTGGCTCACGTGTGGGTACTGAGGGCAACACTCCACACATTCAGTGTTGGCATTCAAGGGACCTGGGGTACACGCACCTCGTCGGGTCAGTTGGGGGGCCAACCTGCAGATACACACGTTTATTCCCACACACGTAGGTTCACAGACCCAACAGCCCTGCCTTCTCTGCCCTGTTCCTCGGGGGCTTCACACATAAGATTTCCTCTGCTCTCTCTGCTCATGGAACTCCCAGTTCTACTTGAAAGATTACCCAACACGCTAATTGGGACTCCTGCTATGATTAAAAAGAAATTTCAGATTAAAGCCTCCATGCCATAGAGCTCAAGAAGAAAACAGCTCTTTATAAACCCAGCAGGAGCAGACTTTAAGGTTGGTTTTTTTCCCCCTAGCTTGGAAAGAAACTGCTTCTTGCTATTGTTTTGCCCACCAACAAGTCAAGTGCAAATAGCCACCAGATGTGGTCTAAACCATAGAGGGGCACTTGTGAAGAGATAAAATTGCGCCCCCAAATCCTTTAATGTAACAACCATAAAGGAGTTATCTCCATAAGCCTAGGTCCTGCCTCGGCCAACACCTCTGGTCTCCTGACTTGGGAGTTGCCTCCATTCATTCTGGGTCAGCCTTTGCCCAGGATAAAGCTTTTATGAGCAGCCAAGGTGAGGAGCACATTTCAGTCAAGCTTCCTGAAGCGATTAGCTCTGGATGCCCCCAGAGGTGGCTGGGGGAGGGGAGGGAGTTAAGCCGTGGTCAGTAAGAGGCAGGCACAGGGGCGAAGACTGCACTTCTGAATGATTTCACTTGCAGGGCTGAGCGCTCATCACAATGATCCTTCTAGATCTCATTAGCTTGGCCACACTGTACTAGGCCCCCTGGGCATCTTGCCTTTTAAAGTGGGACCTCTTGTTTCAAGAGGGAAAAAGCCCTCCCAACTCCTTTCCTGACCATCAGCCCCAGCTCCCAGCCACCAGTTAAGATTTTAAAATTTTATTTTTTAAAAGATTGTATTTATTTTATTTGAAAGAGAGAGAGAGCAAGAGAGCAAGAGCAAGGGAAGGGGCAGGGCGACAAGCAGACTCCCGGCTCAGCGAGGAGCCCCACATGGGGCGTGATCCCAGATTCAAGATCATGATCTGAGCAGAAGTCAGACACTCAGCCAACTGAACCACCCAGGCGCCCCAAGATTTTAAAACTTTAAGGTTGAACTCAAACCCTCCTCAAAGGGGACCACTCTGCTTTATGTAAATAAGTGTCTCCTTAATATTGCCTTCATTAAAAGACCCAAGAAAAGAACATCAGTGTTTGCTGATGGAAAAGTGTAACTGTCTTTAAGGGTAATTGGTTAATTATGGCAGATAATTGTCTGCAAATAATGGAGAGGCAGGTAATAAAGAGAAAGGGGGGGCTGTTCAAAGGGGCTCTTGCACAGGTAAGCAGGCCCTGGGGCTGGAGTGGGGCAGGGCTTGGGCTGGGAGGGGGCATTGCCCCAAGCCTCCAGGACCGCCATTCCCAGAGCAATGAAAGTGCAGAAAGAATCTGGAGGGCCTACTTGGGGTGGCCAATGTTTATTTGGCCACCTGGAGACTTTGAGAAGCGACAGGCTACCCCAATACCATTAGCTGGGAAAAGATCTTTTCAGGCCACCCCCTCCCTCTCCCAACCAAAAACAGGGACGCAGCTCCAGAATAAAGGATTATCTTTAGATTGAATAAATTTGGCTTAATGAAAAGCTCGCTACATTAATATTTCATTGCAAATCTGTAGACTTGCAATCACTGCCTCCCCTGGTCTTCGAACTGGCGTTTGCACACTGCCACTCGCGGGCGCTTTGCTTCGGACCAGGGCGGCCCCTTTCTGGAATAGGGAGGAAGGCAGAGAGCCTGGCTTTAAAAACGCTGCTGCCGTCTTCTCAGTCCTTGTTTCACCCCCTTTCCCTTGTGTGAGAGAGTGGGGAAGTAGACAGTTTGGTCAAAGCCAAATGGGTTTGAAAGGACAAACTGGTCAAGAAAGTCTATTTCCACCCAGCCTTCGTGGCTTTTCCCGCCGAGGTTGCCCTAGCAGCCAGTGACGTCATCCCAAGGACAGAGCGACACCTGTGGGAGAGGGTGGAGAGCTGCAGCGACGCGGAGGGTTACCTGAAGGTTTGCTTAGGCTATGTCTGCACCCCAAGGCTGGAATCCTTCCCAGGGTCTGACGGAACGCTCTCTCTAGAAACCCACACGTACCCAGAAGGACTTGCATCAAATTCCAAAAGGTTTCTGGACACACTCTTCCCTCATCCCCCCAACCCCCGCATGGACTCTGGTTAAGGACCCTACATCTGGGCAAACAATTCTCATCTATCATTTCTCAGTCCAGTGATACATTTACAGTTAAAATTGTAATATTTCACTCAGAAATATCCAAGCAAAAATGTGATATATCTTATGTTGGTCTCTGTCAGAAGCTTTATTTTTTCCTCATCAATGTTGTTTAAATATAAGAAAACTCTACCTAGGGCTCTTGGGTGGCTCAGTTGGTTGAGCAACT
>PISX010008296.1:0-82926 GCA_004024625.1 Mellivora capensis | reverse complement strand
GATGGAGAGGAGAAGGGAGTTGAGGGAAATTGGGGGGGAGATGAACCATGAGAGACTATGGACTCTGAAAAACAACCTGAGGGTTTTGAAGGGGCGGGGGGTGGGAGGTTGGGGGAGCCAGGTGGTGGGTATTATGGAGGGCACGCATTGCATGGAGCACTGGGTGTGGTGTAAAACTATGAATTCTGTTACACTGAAAGAAATAAAAAAAATAATAAAATTAAAAAAAAAAGGAAGTGGCAATGGCAGCTTCAAAGGTGGAAGAAGGGGAGAAACTGTTCCTTCAGTAGGTGAAATCCCATGAGTATTCAAGAGTGTCTATGTTCAAATTAACTGGAGAATAAAAAATCATTTTATCAGCTTTTCAAAAAAAAAAAAAAAGAAAAGAAATTATGGTAAAATTTGTTTCAGGTCAGTAAGTCATTTTATTTTCTTTTAATGATTGTTATTGCCCTTAAAACCTATAAATTATAGTCATGTACTAGTTTTCCTGAAGGAAGTGTTACATTGATGTTTCTTTCTTTTTTTTTTTTTTAAGTAGACTTCTCTCCCTCGAGCTCCCCCTCTCTCTCTCTCTCTTTTTTTTTTTTTTTTTTTTTTTTTTTTTTTTTTTTTTTTTTTTTTTTTTTTTTTTTTTACAGATTTTATTTATTTATTTGACAGAGAGAGAGCAACAGAGCACAAGCAGGGGCGGCAGAGGGAAAGGGAGAAACAGACTCCCTGCTGAGCAGGGAACCCAGTGATCCAGGGATGCTCGATCCCAGGACCCTGAGATCATGACCTGAGCCCAAGGCAGATGCTTAACCCACTGAATCACCCAGGTGCCCCTACACTGATATTTCAACAGGGTTACTGGATAAAATATGAATAATTTTTAAGTATGTATATGTCTCAAATATCGTATGGGACCTATGTATACTAAAAAAGATTATTCATTGCTATCTGAAACTTAAACTGGAAATCCTGTATTTTCTTTCTTTTAATTTTTTAAAAGATCTTATTTATTTATTTGACAGAGATCACAAGCAGACAAGAGAGGCCGCAGAGAGAGAGAGAGAGAAAGAGAGAGGGAAGCAGGCTCCCTGCTCAGCAGAGAGCCCGATGTGGGGCTTGATCCCAGGACCCTGGGATCATGACCTGAGCCGAAGGCAGAGGCTTTAACCCACTGAGCCACCCAGGTGCCCCTCTTTATTTTAAATTTGACCACCCTATCTTCAAAGTAAGTATCATTGCTCTCATCTTAAAGTGTGTCACAATCAAATACTGTTGCCTAATATGTAAACCCATAATGGACTATCTTCAAACACAATGTTTTTAGTCCATGGTATTTATCATCAACATTCCTCAGGAACATAAACAAAGTAAGGAAGAAAATGGCTCCCCCAGTGACAGCAGTGGAGTGACTCTCCACAGGGCCTCTCCTTTATAGTTCTGTAAGGTCAGTGGCTCCTGGGGACAGGGCCACACCAGGGCCCAGAATCATTTCTCTGTGCAGAATGAAGCCTATTCACGTTACAGGCTCTCATCAGTGTGTTCTTCCAGAAGTTTCTTCCCACTCGGAAAGTGTGGTCCTGATCATGTGGAAATACTAGAAATTGTAAGAATGCAGCAACAAGGAAAATTCTCTTCTCCAAGAGCCTTCTTCCCTCAGGTTAACCCTACCCAGAGTTTAAAGCCTCTGCAGCTGCAGACCTTTGGCTCTTTGATCTTTGCCTTCACAAGGATGGAAATGGGTGCCTTCGATATTTTGCTAAATTCTCCAAATTCTTTAAACAAGAGGCAAAGGCAGAACCTCTATGCAAGGACTCCTGTTCTCAGCATGATTCTTTCCCCTGCTCTTATCTCCTTTCTCCAAACTGACCCCAAATGGACACTGAATGTTGTGTTAACTTTGGATAAATGGGGGGGAGGGAGGTCCTGGGGGTGTCAGAGTGCTACTTTTAGAACCGGACAGAGCAATATTCAAAGCTGATGGTCCTCAGGTCAGTTACTCAACAGCACTGAACTTCAGTCTTCCCATCAGTCAACGGGGGCTAGGAGTACTATGGAGTCCGTGGGGTCATGTGAGATATTGGTGTAAAGTGCCCAAGACATAAATGCTAATTAAATGTTACTATTATTAATATAAAAATATGTATTTAAGGATATACAAATATTCATAGGAATTTGCTTTTGAACCAGTAGTCTCTCAAAGTAGCGAGGATCTCCAATAGGTTTTCATGGGAATTCAATAAAGGCTTAATCAAGTCAACACATATAGGAAGTGGTATTAGAGTAATACAGAAATTTAAATTTCATTTCTTTTTTTTTTTTTTTTTTAAAGAACTCTCATCTGTTGGCTTCCCAGTGCTTACAGAAGGATGACCAGCCCTGCAGGGTTGTTGTCTCGGTTGCCTTAGCGCAGAGGACGGAACACAGCGTGTCAGGATGTCAGAGGGTAGTGATTTCACAAAGAGGCATGGTGGGGGAGTGTTACAGATGAGGTGCTGCTGGGATCAGCCCGCCCTCACCTGCGCTGGGGTCTGTGGGAGGAAGCCAGGCCGGGAACAGTTCTGTACTACTCTCCTGGCATTCTTCTTTAAGTCAGGGAAAGTGCACTTTGACTTGTCTCCACCTGTGTGCTGACCATTTGCTTAATTTGAATGCGCTACTGAGAAGATGCCTCTCTCTCCTGTGGGACTGTTACCTCGTCGATCAGGACTGAAGTAAAAAAGGAGTCAAAAGACTTAGTGCTATTGTTAGTTTCACATTTTCTCCCTTTTCCCCTGTCTCCAAGGGAGAAGCAGCTGAGTTAAGGATAGAAATCAGCGTCTGGAATCTGCTCACCCAAGAATAATGGATCTATTCTGCTCAAAAAAATGCCTCGATTGTTGATTTGTTTACTTCAGCTCCTCTTCTGAAGGAGAGTATCAGAATTTTGGGGACAAAGCAAAATTGGGAGCAAGGAGGGAGAGAGAAAAATAGAGAGAGAGAAAGGAAGAAACGTGCCTACATGTGTGCAAACAGAGAGCTCTTTTCTCCAAAGGGTTCAAAATGCCCCAGGAATGAGGCTGCTCACCGGGCTGAGCGTTACTTTTTCCCCAAAGCTAACTTATGCCACCATCAAAGTGGCTAGCTGGGAATGCAGGTCCTCATTTACTTCATTATCCCGGGACTTTCTTTGTTCATCTATATGAAGACATTGGATGAGACACAATCCCAGATTTTTCCAGATCTAAGAATGGTCTTATTATGTTATTGAAACAGGGACTGTGGACTAGAATGCCCCATAATCAAAGCAAAGGCAGCACTGTGTGCATGAAAATGTCTTCTTAGTACAAAGGACTTACTAGGCATTTATGACATTTTTCTTTGCCTATTTCAAAAGTAGGAACCAGATTCTATGGCTGTGCTGGTTGGTTTTAAATCCCATTTTTTGGGAAAGGTAAATGTCAGCTAATGTGTAGCAATGTGTAGCACAGAGAGCTGAGGCTAGAGGCTCGAATACCCTTTTGAGTCACTGGACCTATTTAGAAAGAAACTTGATGCTTTTTCCAGCCACCCTCCCCCCCCATAAGATATAAGGGCAATTCTAATTTTCAAGCCAATTTCTTTGCTCTACTCTTTCTCCATTATCAATAGGAACTTGGGGTTTAATTAGGCAAGCTGAGGGTCACAGCTTGCCACTACTAGTTATCAGGTTATTATTTAAAGGTGAGCATTAGTAATTCCATGCTTCATGCAGTCTTCCTGCATATATTAAAAAAAAGTAACAGCAACCACCATGTATTCAGTACTTGGTTATGTTCTGGGAAGGGTTCTAAGTAAGTATTTTACCAGTTATAACTTAATTATCCTACATCCTGGTGAGAAGGACCAATATACTATCATCTCTGTTTGGACTTCACTCAGTGAGAAAGGACCCCAGCATCTCAGAACTTCCCCCAGTAAGGGAAGGATCAAAGATTTGTACAATTCTGACCCTGAAGTTTGGACTTGCAACCACTCCTGGATTCTGCCACTGATCTCTGTTAGATCACCAGCGCTATGACAGTTTCCTGGCTGTGTGGCCTCATTCATATTCTTGTCTGCCTTCTCACATGGCCAACACTTCTGCGAAGGAATTTGTGGTCCTGGAACTGCATGTCTTCTTGCGAAATCTGAGGGCACCACCCCACGTATAAGCAAATGTCCAGCACCACGTGGGTACCTTTGCTTGACACAGTCAGCCTAGGTGTAGCAGACGAAGACACGTCATGCTTTCCGGAGAAGAGAGTCCCACTTGGCCTTCCCAGAGCCATTCCAAGGACCCTATTAGAAGTTACAGGATTTTTCTAGAAACATTCAGCCATCCAAATTAGGCTAATGTCCATGTCTCAGGTTTCCCTTGCTCCCTGATGAATCTTAATGCTCTCTGAGTGTGTAAGAATAGCAAGTATTTCCAAAGTTCGGGTAAGGATTAGACCTTCCCTTTTCCTCCTTCCCAGATGAGTGGCATGGCCATACTAAGGTCAAGACTGACAGCACAGTGGGCAGAGAATGGGGAGCACAGTGTTTTGTGACCTGTGGCAAGCTCTGGCTGATGGCTTCCTCTGGGTTTCTAACTTGCTGTGTCTTTCAGGCAGGCTAAGGGCGCTGGCATGCACATTTCAGGAAGTTTGGATACTAGCATCAGTGGCATAAATGAGATTTTTCAAATTCCCCTCTCCCTTTCCTCCCCCTCCACGGCTAGCCGGCTCTCTGGCTCCAGCATCTGCCGTGTAGCCTGGGAGAGAGCAGCTGTAGAGAAGGGCTGGGGTTCCGGGTGCAGGGGACAGCAGCTGCTCACGGTGCTGCCCGCTGTCCACTCCAAGCGAGTGGAGTCCCAAGACTCCCCTAAAACCCTTGCAAGGCAATCACTGTACTTCATTCTGAAGGGAAGAAAACAGACGGTCCTAGTGCTCTTCCTCAAACCGGGCATTTAGCCAACGGAGGCATGTAAGCCAACCGGGGGGCATGTCAGAGGCTACAGAGTACCCACTGCATGCAAGGGGCCACAGCAAAAGAAAAAAGCGCAACTTCTCTTCTCTCCACTACTAGCCCCTGGGCGATTTGGTTCTGAGCACCCCTGAAGGGTCGCTAGCACCACTGACCACCTGTAGGGTTTGGGTCCTCTAGGGTTTGCATGTCGCTCTGTGGCCACTCTGTTAGGACCTATACCCAGGGTCAGTGAATGCTTCTAGGTTCTTAAAGATCACAGAAGATCTAATCCACCTCCCTGGATGGCTGTTGGATTGAGTAGACCTTTTACAGCCTGGCCTAGAGCCTGTGGTTGATTGAACTCACTATCAGTCGTCTTTGTTGCTCAGCCCTGAGGCTAATTTCCTGGAGAAAGGAGCCAAAACTTAGCTCTGGCTATAGCTACATGCAGAGTGACAGGGGCCCATGAAACTCAATGCTAGAGTCCTTCACAGGCCTCTCCCAAGTGCAGGGACATCTAGAGACTTCTTTGGAGTTCTAGCCCCACCTGCCAGTGCCCTCGAGGGAGATGGAAGGCTGAGTTTTGCTGATACCTGTAGTAATACCATGCACCGATGAAAATCCCATTTTGCAGATGTGGCTCCTTAGCCATATTCCGGGATGAAGTAGGGTCGGGGACTACGTGTCACCCTCTACTCGTTGCGGGGGAGACAGATGAGCTCAGAACTCAGGGCAGAGTGTAGTTTAAAACAAAAAAGAAAAGAATTATAATCATTCAAATTGGATGGCTTATTTATATAGCCCCCTGAGGCAGGAAATAAGAATAAGCTGTTTCTTCCCGCTGCATGAGTCTATGAAAAGATCATCGGAGAAGAGCTCTGTCTACCTTCTAATCTCAAGTAACACTTAAAAACACTTCATTAAATACATTTTATAAAGGTAGTTCCTTCCTGCTCCCTATTTAGTGCTTTTTTTTTTTTCTTTGCCTGATTTTGTTACCAACGTTTCAAGCGCTGATTGGTCTATTTCGGGAGGAACTTAAAATAACCGAATTTCTTTCAATACTGGCATTTATTTTTCTTGGTTCTAAACTTTGTTCTATGCCACAGATTTTTCAGTTCTTTTCCTTTTACCTTATTCCCAACAGCCCCCTGGAAAACCAGCTGACAAGGATAAGAATTACAATAAATAGCGTATGCCCCAAGCCGCGGCTTTCTTATTCTTAGCCCTTATTTTTGGCTTTCGTTTGATTTTAAAGAGCATTTCCTACTTGCTAGACTGGTCACGTCTTGCCTCTCCCTCCAGTTCTCTTGCCCCCCCTCCCCCCCAAGAGTCGGCTTTGCTTAGCATTCTTGGAGACAGCTTAGCCTACCTCATCACAGAAGGTGAATGGGTCTTACGATTCTGAGGCACTGAGGATGGACAGATGGACAGACGCATGCAAGGAACTTCTATTACTCATATCGGGTTGAAGCCCATGGAATCGCCTATAGGACCATTTTTGACCTATCCAAATAAATTCATATGGTTTAAACTAAAATGTAGGGGTTTGAGGCTCATATTCATACAGGGAACCATAATTCTCCTGTAAGCACCATTCAGGTGGAAAGAATAAGATGGTCTTCCCTCTTTGGTCGGCTATGTTGGGGCTGAATACCACATTTTTCTAAAGATGATAATTGCTAGCATTTACTGGACAGCTCTGTCTCCTCTTCTGTAACCCTCGCTTCAGTTCCATGAATTAGGAAATTAGGACTCCCATTTCACATATTGGAATAGTGAGGCTCAGAGAGGCTGAGTAAAGGTAGGCCTGCCTGTTCAACGCTCTTGAACTTTTCTACTCTACTAGCCAGCCTCCTGTTTGCACTAACCTCTTGCTCTTTTTTAAAGCTCTTCCTGGGGGGTGCCTGGGTGGCTCAGTGGGTTAAGCCTCTGCTTTCGGCTCAGGTCATGATCCCAGGGTCCTGGGGTCAAGCCCCATATTGGGCTCTCTGCTCAGCAGGGAGCCTGCTTCCCCTTCTCTCTCTGTCTGCCTCTCTGCCTACCTGTGATCTCTGTCTGTCAAATAAATAAATAAAATCTTAAAAAAAAAAAACCAATAAAGCTCTTCCTGGAGTACCTGGGTGGCTCAGTCAGTTAAATGGTTAAATGTATGCCTTCAACTCAGGTCACGATCCCAGGATCCTGGGATCGGGTCCCTGTTTGTGTGCTCTCTTGTTTTCTGTCAAATAAATAAATAAAATCTTAAAAAACAAAACAAAACAAAAGCTCTTCCTAATATTCCTCTTCACCTGACTTTGTCTCAAATAAGTATAGGCAAATGGTCCACCGCCTGATCCTCACTGGACTCTAATTGCCCAAGATATGGCCGTGATGCCTCTCTGCTGATAAGGAAACTGTAGGAAGTGCCATTTATTTATCAACTGATGGTCCCTCATTTCCTCAAGTAGAAATGCTTCAACAATTATGAATTTTCTTGAAGTTGTAGACAGAAGACCCATTTGTATGTGTTATAAATGGACTGGGAAGCCAGAGCACAAACGTATCAAGTTCATAGACGCCATCAAATAAAATCTAAGAAATTAAATTAATCTGACATACTTAACGAAGTACATATCATTATTATGTTTCATGGTAATTAAGGAGTAAATGGAACGCATTCCACGTAAGTGACTGTAATTGGCTTGACGGTACACAGTCAAGACAAATTTTTAGGTTTTTCTCTTGCCACACTTAGTTTTGTCAGATTTAGACAAGAGGTTGGTGTGGACAGTGTCCCCGATGCCATGTGTCATTGTCATCACAATTGTGACCATCATCACGTGTACTGACCAGCCCAGGTGTGGCTTTTACACTCCTTCCTTCAACGTTTAGGGTCTCCTTGTCCCCTCCTTCTCTGAACCCTAGCCTGGGGTAGCTGCTGCTTGAGTTGGGGCCATGCTCCTTGTACCTCTCAGCTTCTGGGCTTCTCCCACCCTCATGCTTGGAAGGGCTCCACTGCGGAAGTGGAGATTTCCTTTCCCCTTGGATGTCCTGGATGCTGAAGGCTTGAAGCCACTCATTCCTGGGCTCCCTCTGATGTTGTGGATAGGAGAGGTGCTGGGGTTAGTGTGAGAGACAATGAAACAGAGCTGCAGGAAGGGGAAGGCAAGGCTTATGTCTGGACTGCTGGCTGAGTGTGGGATTTCCATGTCGCAAGTCACCCTATCCTGTTGGTTTAAACCAAGGGGAATTTACTGGACCCCATAACTGAAATATCAAGAGCAGTCCAGTGCTTGGGGATGTCCTTGGGGATCTGTGTGTCTCTCCTTACCTAAGCTCTGCTTTCCTCTGTGCTGCTTTAATTGTAGGCAGGCAGTTCTGTGTGGTGGGAAGATGGTCATCAGTAGCGCCAGGATTCAATCAACCATCTTAGAAACTAGAGAGGAAAGAACCTCCTCTTCAGGAGTTCCAGCAAAATTCCTGAGGTCAGCTCAGATTTGCTGGACCCTTCCCTGAACCAAGCAGAAAGGCCATGGGAATGTGATAGTTTAATGGACCACCAGGCCTCCATCCTGAGGACATCTTAGAGCTGAAGATGGATTTAGTTCCATTTGACCACATAGACTGATAATGGGCAATAGTGGGCAACAAAGGACAATCGGTGCTGTTACCAAAAAAGCGAGAATAGGGCGGGGAAGTGGAAATTACAGATGTCCACTTGAGTTGGTGAAAAGGAGGGCAGAAGGCACCCGCAAAATGGCCTCAGAGTCCCCATATCTGGAGATTTGGCTCAGAGAACAGGGAGGGTTAGGATTCTGGGAAACAGAAGAGATGGGAGTAGATCTGATCTCAGTGACCCATTCTACCTATTGAGTGGATCTTTCAACACTTAAGCTGAGCAGTTTTCCTTTCCTAAAACAGTTTTATTTTCCTTAAAACATCTCCCTCAACTGCATGATGTTATGTGAAATTTCTTTAACCACGGACAGTCCTTTCCTCTAGAAATGGAGAAGATGGGTTGAGATACCAACGTACCAGGAAAGGTGATAGGAGCTACAGATAAGCTGTAGCCACAGCAGAAAGGAAAATATTATAGCACGTTCTCTTTTTTTTTTTCAAGATTTTATTTATTTATTTGACAGACAGAGACGACAAGTAGGCAGAGAAGCAGGCAGAGAGCGAGGAGGGGAAGCAGGCTCCCCGCTGAGCAGAGAGCCCGATGTGGGGCTCGATCCCAGGACCCTGGGATCATGACCTGAGCCGAAGGCAGAGGCTTTAACCCACTGAGCCACCCAGGCGCCCCCAGCATGTTCTCTTTTGAGAAGGAAAGAGAATGAAAAAGCAGCAGGCTCAAGAGGATGGCATTCCCAGACAAAAGAAAGAAGAACTTTAGATGATTAAGGCAGGAGGGAGTTGACACTGACTTCCCAGATGTCAACATCAACCCAGCTGGTTGAACACGAACAGTGGCCACAAAACTCACCCGAGTGGAAATGCTATTACGTAGCATGTGTTTGCTATTGACCTTTTTACTTTGAAAGCTTCTCAGTTTATTGATAAGAAACAAACTTTCCATATTTGTTCTGGATTGAGAAATCTCAGTAGCCTGGACAATCTTGATCCATTTAGGCCATAAAGCAAGCCAGTGAGAGGAATGTGAGATAAATTATGCCAGGGGAGAAATTCACTGGCTCTCAGCCATATTAAGAGCTTTGGCATTTCTTTCTTTCTTTCTCTCTCTCTCTCTCTTTTTTTTTTTTTTTTAAGATTTTATTTATTTATTTGACGGAAAGAGAGAGAGATAGAGATCACAAGTAGGCAGAGAGGCAGACACAGAGAGAAAGGGAAGCAGGCTCCCCACTGAGCAGAGAGCCTGATACGGAACTCGATCCCAGGACCCTGATATCATGACTTGAGCTGAAGGCAGAGGCTTTAACCCACTGAGCCACCCAGGCGCCCCAGCCTTGGCATTTCTTCATAAAGTTAAACATATTTTTGCTTTCCTTTCCTGCTGTCATTTGCATTTTGGTAAATAGGACTTATACTATCTTAAGCCTTATTCCAGAAAAGCAAACAGTACAAGCTTTGATAACCCTTTAAGGTTCAGAAATTGCAGGAATTTGGGTATAGTTGATATTTAAAAGACACTGAAAAATGGTACATCATGCCTCTTCAGTGTGACATCACCTTAATTGCACTTTCTGTGAATGAAAGAGTGTTTGGGGGGCCGATCCTCCTGATGACTTGGCTCCAGGCTTGACTGTGCGGGTCAGAACACTTCATGATATTCTGGTGGTTTCCCAAGGGGGGGGGGGCAGTAATGTGACAGCAAAGTAAGTGCAATCACGCTCGCAAGTGTTTTTATGATAGTCACTCTTCAACATGAAAAATACATGAAAGGTCATGAACAATATTTTTAAATGTCCATAAAGAGAATCAGTACCACACACACAAAAATTAATTCCCCTATACTTGTATAAGAAGAAGTGATATTATTATGGTCATTTCTGGATCCTCTGGCTCTGATACCACATGTCGAACAACAGGAAAATGTCTGGGATGGTGGAGGGATAGGATCGTGTAGAGAAAAAAGCAGTCTGGAAGATCAGATGCCTTATCCCCTCTTTCATAAAACATTGAAATCTATAGCAACAACTTTTTAGTTAACTCCTAATTCTTAGCTGGGAGAGAGAAGGGAAATTCTTACCCATCTATCTGGAAATCAGAGACTTAGAAGCTCAGGGTGTTGGTTGTAATCACAGATCAAAACTGGACATCAGGGGTGCCTGGGTGGCTCAGTCAGTTAAGCATCTGCCTTCGGCTCAGGTCATGATCCCAGGACGCTGGGATCAAGCCCCCATGATGGGGTTCCCTGCTCAGCAGGGAGTCTGCTTCTCCCTCTCCCTCTGCTCCCCTCCCACTCATATTCACTCTCTCTTTCTCAAATTCTCAAATAAATAAAATCTTAATGAAGAAAAAACTGAACATCATATTAAAATGTGGACTTTCCTCACAGAATTTATGGCTTTTGTTTTCATTCACAGTTGCTCTCTAACAAGTGTGTGCAGGCAGTACAAATATATTATATTTGTATATACATATATATACACAATACTATATATATGTATATGTATACATACACACACACACACACACACACACATATAAAATATATTGAGCAAAGTAGCATCTCCAACCCCCTCTCCCCAACATATAATCCTCATTGTGCTTATTTTTAGGTTCCTGCATTTCAGATTATCAGTAACAATTATCTCTGATAACTGTTAACAAGTCTCTGAAGCTAATTGGGCATAAAAAGAAATCTTTGCATAAAAGCCTTCTCGTTAAGCTTGTTCTGGACAATGGCCAAGGTTACCATTTTACCATGGGCTCCTGTGAAGAGCCCGGGGTGCCCCCACCCAAATCTGCCGGACAGGTCTGGAGATTCCTGGGCCACCCCCACCCCCACTCTACTCCCCCCGAGTCTAACCACTTCACCACTTCACTGCCTTTTACCCACAAGTCAACAGGAAAGGCAAACAGTGTCAAAGAGGAGGATAGAGGCTCTAGGAGGGAGACCAATGCTGTCTTTACACATGAATGAGCCAATGGCCGTGTCTACACAAGGTTCACCACGCTTCCCCAACCCTGAGTCAACACGAGCAGCTTCCCTTCCTCTTCTTTTCTTGCCTACTAGGAACTCAAAGTATAAAACACTTCTCAAATTATGGAGCCTGTCAGGGGACCTGGAGTGGGAATGAACCCAATCAATCCCTTGAAACTGACCTTGTGTTCTGGATTGTGTTTGCAGAGTAAAGGAGAGAAATTGCACACTGGGTGAAATCCAGCCTTCCCAGTAAACTAAAGGCTGAAAGGTGAGCTCTCCCTGGTCTAGCTTGCTTGGGGAGCCTGGGCTTTGATGTCAATGAATGGGGCAACATGCTCTGTTTGCATTTAGAAGCAGCTGAGAACCAGAGAGATTTTGGAGATTTTCATCTAATTGTGACTGGGTCATTTTTCTGATGGCCCCACACTGGTGAGTGTGTGCCTGTGTGTGTGTGTGTATGTGTGTGTGTGTGTGTATGCTCTGTGTGTCTGTGTCTAGGCTCTAGGGTTGGCAGGATTGGCTGTGAGGTAGGAAACTGTAGAATGTGATATTATTCTCGAAGTCAGGGAAAGGTGAGGGGGGAACTCATGGGTGGTAGATCAGAAACAAAAAATTGGGAGGATTTTTCTTTTTCTTTCTTTCTTTATTATTATTTTTTAAAGATTTTATTTATTTATTTGATGGAGAGAGACATCACAAGTAGGCAGAGAGGCAGGCAGAGAGAGAAGGGGGAAGCAGGCCCCCTGCTGAGCAGACAGCCCGATGCGGGACTTGATTCCAGGACCCTGAGATCATGACCTGAGCCGAAGACAGAGGCTTAACCCACTGAGCCACCCAGGCGCCCCAGGGAGGATTTTTCTAAGCTGGGAGATTACTCCTGCTTTAGGTAAAGAGGAATATCTTGTTCATTCCCCTCCCTCAGTTTATTGTATTATTTTTTATTGCATTGAGTTTTAACGAGTTGATCTTCGAGACATCTGTGTGCTGTTTCTTTTTAAGCCCACAGCAGAGGAGACAGCTCTGTGCTTCTGGGAGTGACAGGACTGTGACTTCTGTGATCCTCTTCTCAAGGGACAGCCATGAGGGCTCATCTCACAGGCAAATCCCCGGACTTGCTTGGCCACTGACTTTGCTTTCTCTAAGTGATTGAAAAGGACACTTGACACACACTCCCTCTTTAGGGATCAAGTTATAATTAAATCCAGGAAAACTCTGCCAGCTGGAGCCCACGGTTCTGAGTTGGGTATTTGTTTTTGCAAAAGCCCACAGCCATAGTGTCCTGTGGTCCTGCCATGGGCGCGACCACGTAGGTGATCGTGAAATATTTGTCCTGTCTACAGTATGTTTTGCTCAGTGAAAATGAAAGCCCACCAGGAAAGTAAACTTGCTTTGAATACAGATGTAAACATTTTCTCACAAAAATGAAGCCCTACTTTTTCCAGACAGGATGAAAGGTTAGTCTGATATGGCGCCAATAAACAAGAAACCGTAACTAAGTAGATAAGAATAGGTAAACACAAATGGCTCCGGAGAAGGGAGCTGTCTGGTGGGGTGCCAGTGTGAAGCTAGATTTAACAGCTTCATCAAAGGGGATGTGTTAAATGCTCATTAACTAAATTTACAAATGATCCCCAACTGGGAGGTGTTGTAAACAACAGGGGCATACGCACGCGCGCACGCGCGTGCACACACTAATTACATACACACGCTCACACCAAAGAGGAAGTGAAGTAACAGCTTGGAAAACAGATAGAAGATAAAATAATTTTAAAGGCAGGTGTTTAAAGAAAACATTAACATAGATTGAATACGGAATTAGGCAACAACCTGAGAAGAACAAATCGCAGTCTCTGACGAATGTCATAGAGACGCTGCAGGTGGCAGGAGGAGAGTTTGTGCCCATGTGGCAGGGGGTATGCGCAGCCACAGGGAATCCTGGAAAAGATCTGAGATGCTCAGAAGGAGAGAGAGCAGGGATCACTGGACACCAACAGAGACAGATGCGTGATTGAAGAACGCTTGAGTGTAATATGCTGCCACATCCTTAAATGTTTGTTCCTAGAGCACCCCTAATTCACAGGAGTCACTGACCCAGACCACACCGTGGATCCTGAGTGTGGAGGAAGGATCACACTGGACCATGTTGGCACCCACAACCAACCCACTGATTCTTTTTTTTTTTTAATTTATTTATTTGTCAGAGAAGGAGAGAGAGAGAGAGCGAGCACAGGCAGACAGAGAAGCAGGCAGAGGCAGAGGGAGAAGCAGGCTCCCTGCCGAGCAAGGAACCCGATGTGGGACTCGATCCCAGGACGCTGGGATCATGACCTGAGCCGAAGGCAGTCGCTTAACCAACTGAGCCACCCAGGCGTCCCCCACCCCACTGATTCTTGAGAGGCCATTAGGAGCAGACCCCTTAAGCTATCATGCTGGCTGTTGCACTGACATCTTGAGAAAAAAGGAGTACAGTCTAGATCTTGAGCTCCATCGTGATGGCATCAGAGACCCAGGACAAGTACAGCACATGGACTCATGTCCCATCCCTGAATGTGACCTTCTGGGCTTCCCCTATGTATAGGCTTTCAGTACAGCGCGGGGCTGGCAGAGCACCTGGAGAAAAGGCAGAGGGGGAGAGGAGACTGGGTGATGGGACACCTGGGTTATAATTCTGCCTCTGCTGCTAAATGTTTGTGTGACTGTGGGCTTGTCTTGGACGTCCCTGGGTTTTGGTTCCCTAGTAAGATCAGAATTCCTTCCAGGAGAATCCATGAATTGGTTTCAGGGAAGCCTTAAAATCCCTCGACATTTGCCACTATTTTCTGTGAATGGGCATATGTGCACTTCTTAGAAGAAAGACATTTTCTTTAGGAAGGAACCATATTTTTACAGATGGTCCTCATGCAAAAAAGTGAACAACCATTGACCATTGCTAGATTATTGGTAAGGTTTGCTCTTGAGCTAAACTTTAATTCCTCACCCATATAATCCCTTGAATCTCTAACCCGCGTAAGTAACCAGAGGGCTGGTCTTAGAGAAAGAATCTGAGGCACCTGATCATCACAAGTCACCAAATCTACAATCCAGACATCGGATCACCTTGATTGGATATGTTCAGAATGAAAATGGTTGGAGGCCCTGTGCTCAGTTGGTTAGAACATGGGAAAAGTAAGTCCAGGGTTGCCGGTCTGATAACATGTCTAGACCATTTCACTTTTCACTTGGAAAGTCAGTAAAAGGGGGAGAAACTTCTACCAGAATCCCCCGTATAAGACCCTACTCTGAAATCTTCGAACCCAAGAAGAGTTTTGGAAAAGAGAAAAATACATAGCCTTTCACTGCTTTTGGAAAAGCATCAAATGTAATGTCAATATCAGTCCCTCAGCAAAAGCTTGTAAAGGGTTTAACTGGCTACCACCCTGGCAAACAGCTTTCCTTCCTTTCCCAAACCTTTCTCAGGGCCACCCTATAAAGTGATATTATATACCCCGTGGTGTGCTAGGTGCTTATCTCTTTTAAGCCATGCTACGACTGTAGTAGGTGGGTAATATTAGCTTCACCCTCCTTTTCCAAATGAAGAAATGGGGCTTTAGATATGGTGAGGCAACTTTTCTAAGGCTACAGATGGGGAGTACTAGAAGTTATTCAAACGCCGGCAGCCCTATTTAAGACCTTGCTGTGTGGCTCAGCATTTGTGTCTGATTCCTGTGAGTGGGGACAGGAGGTGAGCAGGCTGGGGGTGAGGAGAAAGAGGTAGCATCACATATGTTCAGTGTGAGCAAATGTCCTTTCTGACATGGGCATCCCATAAATACAATATGGATTGATACAAAGCTGCTTAAATTTTATCTCCCAACAATTTCCTCAGAAAATTCACTTCAGGATAGTATGGTTCAAGACAAAACACATCTCTCTCTCTCCTTCCCTGCTCTCCCTCTCGCTCTCCACCCCGTCTCCTATCCCTCTCTCTCCCTCTCTCCCTCCACCTCTCTCCCTCTCTTCTCCCACCCCTCACCCCCCACTTGTTTTCTCTTATTCTCTAACAGAAAGAGCCCATATCCTTGGAGTTCTGCTCCTTTAAAAAATCTATGAGAAAACAGATTGAGAATAATGGCTACCTTTGGGGGTGAGGAGGGGATGTGATAGGGGAAAGATACTGAGTGGCTTTAGTTGTATAAGTAATACACTTTCTTAAGCTGGACCATGAGCCTGTGCTTATTGGTTTATACATTTTTCTCTGAAAAAATATGAATACCATTAAATCATAAATGAATTTTTTCACAATCTGTCTTAAAAAAAAAAGATTTACTTAGCCTTAAAAAAAGTTCATACCAATTGACTGAGCAGCTCCATTTCTGGGAATCTGTTCTGAGGAAATAATCTGAATCGAGGACAAGGAGGTATATGCCAAAAGTCCATGGCAACATTATTTCTAATTAGAAAATCTTGAAATAATTTAAAGAGCCTCACAAAGAATGATTGGACTAATCAGGCTACATTTGTGAGCTGGAATATTACACAGACTTCAAAAAAAGATGCTTACAGAGAGTTTTTATTGGTATGAGGAAATGCATTTGATGAAGTCGTATGTGGAAAAGCAGGATATGAAATTATGCATAAAATAAAATTTCAAAGCTCTGGAAAGGACCTAAAAAAAAAAAAAAGACTGAAAGAAAACAAGGCCCATAGTGAGTGCCTCTGGATTGTGTAACCATGGCCCTTTTGTACTTGTTTCCAAGACTTAATTTCATACAATTGAGCATGTATTAGTTTTATATAATAGAAAAAATAATTGAAAAAAATGGTTCTCCTCATCAAAACTATTCTGGCAGATTCGTGCATCTGCAACTGGGAAGGCTTTTGTCCCTTGTCCTGAAATAGATCCCGTGCCCGCTGCTGACAGACTGTAGTTAACTCGTGGGGTTCTGGGCAGGCACTTTGGGGGTCACGGTACAGCCTCATCCCTGCTCTTGACTGCACTTTTTTACAAAAATCTCAAGAACAATTCCTCCTCCAGACAAGTCAGTGTTTCCTGTGCTGCCTCATCTGTTCCAAGACTGGAGAGAGATGAGGAGAGGCCACTCTGAGACCCGAGTGAATATGTGTGCTGACCACGCAGGGAAGAGCCATGGACATGTGAGGTGTTATCTCTCTCTCTCTCTCTCTCTCACACACACACACACACACACACACACACTCCCCCCTGGCCTGAGCTACACACACTCACACACGCACACACACACTCCCCCTGGCCTGAGCTCCACGGGAGGAAAGTATGTGAGTATGTGGCAGGGGTCCAGGGGCATCGGTGGCAGCTGTCTTAGGCCCAGGTGGCCGCAGGGCAGCAGTCACAGCTGTGGGGCCGCCAGGAGGAGGAGGAAGGGGGTGCTCTGCACTTATCTCTTTCTCCTTCCGGTCCCCTCCTCAGTCCCGCCACTCCACCAGGAGAAAGTTATGGCGCTTGCTATCTGGGGGGGTCATGTCCGGCAGAAAGGGAACTACACCCGGGGCTCAGCCGTAAGCGCGCTGGAAACCTTCTGGAGTGGAACAAGGTGGAACACAGCTGGCCTGGATCTTGTAAGGTCTCCTTCTTGGGAGTCTCTCCCTGCCTCCTGGGGTACCCTGGACACTCCTGTCCTTGTGTCCTCTCTGCAGAGAAATGCGCTTTGCTTAAAGGCAGGGGCTGCCGCCGGCTTCTGATGCTCGGGCAGTGAGCTGGGGAGAGCGAGCGCAAACAAGAACGAGACAGCAGGGCTAGTTATCCCTTGGCACGATCTGCATCAAGCGTCCTTAGATACTGTATACCTCTAATGTATATTGAAAATAGAAAATATATATTTAAAGATATTTGATTATATGTATGCTTGGTGGACATTCTTATATATACTTAAATACATTTAAATACAGATTTTAAATGTTTGATATATGTATACATATCTATGATATCGATGTGCTCTTCTTCATCCTAATATGAGGCAAAGCTTAGCAAGCAACAGATATTTATTTATTTATTTATTTATTTATGAGGGAATGCTCATTTCTTTTTTTGTTTTTTTAAAATGTTTTTTTTTTTTTTTAAGATTTTATTTATTTATTTGAGAGAGAGGCAGTGAGAGAGCATGAGCGAGGAGAAGGTCAGAGGGAGAAGCAGACTCCCTGTGGAGCTGGGAGCCCGATGCGGGACTCGATCCCGGATCCCAGGTCTCTGGGATCATGACCTGAGCCGAAGGCAGTCGTCCAACCAACTGAGCCACCCAGGCGTCCCTTTTTTTTGTTTTTCTAAGGTCATTTCTACACCCACCATGGAGCTCGAAGTCATGACCCGAGATCAAGAGCTGCACACTCCCCCTGCTGAGCCAGCCAGGTGCCTCAGTAAGCATCAGGTAGGAAGCCAAACAGTACTCAAGTCAGGACTCCTCTTTCTCCCCCACGCCTAGAGTTCCCCACGTCACCCCTCCTTTCCTGACACAGCCACTCCTAGCACTTTTGATTATTTTATTTGTGTTCCTTTCTGGTATTGCCTTCCTCATTTTTTTTTAAAGATTTTATTTATTTATTTGATAGAGAGAGACACAGCAAGAGAGGGAACACAAGCAGGAGGAGTGGGAGAGGGAGAAGCAGGCTTTCCACCAAGCAGGGAGCCCGATGTGGGGCTCTATCCCGGGGCCCTGGGATCATGACCTGAGCCTAAGGCAGAGGCTTTAACCCACTGAGCCACCCAGGCACCCACCTTCCTCATTCTAACTCATGTACTTATCCAGCTAATTCTTTTTTTCCCCCATTATAGGCATGTAGACATTATGCGTTGACTTTCCAAAATGAAAAAATAATGATTTAACATTCCATCTATCCTATCCCCCACCTGTAGCCCCACCTTTACCCCCACCCCATTTTTTTCTTTCTTTTGTGCTCCCAATATGGTGATTGTGTTAGTTTGGGTCCTCTGAGAAGCAGAAACCAAGGTAGAATTAGAAATGCACAAGGTCCCCTGGCACAGGTGCCCGTGAAGATAAAGGGATAGCTCTCTGGCTAACCTGACCCCATGGAGAGGGTCAAGGAAGCAGAGGCGGGTGGGTAGAGCCTTAGACTTCAGAGTAGTTTGAGAAATTCAAGGCCAGGTGTAAAGACTGAGTGGCCATTGGAGAAGTCCAGCCCTGGGCAGCAGTGGCTGGCACTGGTCCCCTTGCTGGGCTCAGGTGATGGCTGGGAAGCTGGCCATGCCACCTTTCCTGGTGAAGACAACCCTGGGTCCCAAAGAGGGGACACAGTCCCCAGAGCAGATCAGCCTTTGAAGGGAGGTCTGAGCTGAGCATTGTCAAGGTCACCACATTTATATTCTGCTTTAGGGTTCTATTAATGTTCAGTGCTTCCATTACTGTCAGTAAATACTGCTAACAACTGAGTCATATTGTATACTCTAATCATATTTCTTTTCTCATTAATTATTTTTCTTTGGAGGTTTCTTTTTTAATTTGTTTGCTGTCCTCTATATGTATTCACTATTCTGCTCCAAACTTTCTGACAGAATATAAAACACCCTGTGACACGGTAGAACCCATTTGTGTACCAGTCATTTTCCTTTCTTTTTTGGAGATGTTCCATGTGGAGCCCCATTCTGGGTTGGTTGTGCTTTGCTTATTCCCTCATTTTGGTGGAGTATGTCTTCCAGGAGTTTGTTGAAAAGGTGCCTAAGTGATGTGAGTGTTTTGATCCCTTATATACTTTTAGTCTACCCACATGTTTGTAAGTTTCTAGGTCAGAAATCATTTGCGCCTCAGAATTTGGAAATTATTCTTTCCTGGCTTCTAGCATTTCTGTTGAGAAGTTGATGTCATTCAGATTCCTGATGTTTATGTGGATTCCCCCCTCCTTTCTGGCAGCTTTTAGGACCTCCTATTTATTCCTGGTGTTCTGAATTTCATAATGATGCATCTTAGTCTCTATGCTGGGTTCTGGGTGGGTCTTTCTAATCAGGAAACTCATGTCTTCTACTTCTGGGAAATTTTTGTATTGTTTTGTCGATTTCTTCCATTTTGTTTTTTCCAGTGCTCTCTACAACTTTTTTTTTTTTTTTTAAAGTAGGCTCCCCCAATATGGAGCCCAACACGGGGCTCACTTGAACTCATGACCTTGAGATTAAGACCTGAGCTGAGATCAAGAGTCAGACACTTAACCAACTAAGCCACTGAAGTGCCCCTAGAACTTTTATTATTTGGACGTTTGACCCCATTGGACTGATCCAATTTCCTTAGACTCTGTCCTGCTTCCTATCTGAAGTTTATTTTCTAAACTTTATCTTCTAAGCCTTCTACAGATTGTTTTTGTCACCAGAACGCTCCTTTTTTATTGTATCTGTTTTTGGTTTTGTTTCTGTTGCCTCACTGACGCTACTCATTGTATATTTTTGATTCCGTTCTGCCTCCTACATTGTCTCTGTCACCTCTGAGTTCATTCTCCCCACTCATCTGCTTTCTCCTATTGTTTGATGATCCTTTGTTCTCACTTAAGACTGGGGCACCAGAAATCAGATTGCCCTGTGTTGTGGGACTTTTTGCTGTAGGCTTTACTGTGATTGATTTGATAGAGGGCCCAGATTCTTGTCGGTGATCCCCAAATGTCAGTATTTATAAATCTTCGCTGTTGGGCAGTGAAGATTTCAACACAGAGGAATCCTCCCATTTCCTTTCTTGGTGGTGATAGTTGGGGTGGGGGGGGGAGGCTGTTTATAGCCCTGGCTGCCAGCATATTGGGACTAAATTTGGGAAAATCAGCACGTAGATTTTCTTAATTCCCTTGTTTTTAGAGTAGTGACTGAATCCCTTCCACAGCCATTTTTGAGACCAGACTTCCTAGTTCGGCTTCTCTAGTCTTCTGCTATGATGGGGAGTGAAGTGGTGCAGCTTTGTGGCTGCCCAGACAGGCCTGGGATGGTAGGGGCTGGGGAACACAGGGTTCTCCTTACTCCCTATACATATAGGCTCCTAAACAATCCTCCTATGTTCAGCCCTTCCCTACCTCCTGGCCTTGTAGAGGATGAGACAGCCCAGTCTTCTCTCCCAGAATCTTCCTAGATTGAGTGACTCCAATGAGCTTGTTCCTATGGCTATTATCTAGATTGTACACCCCAAGTAATTAATTCTGCTTTCCTCATTGTATACTACATCGGTTGCTATGGTTTCCTTCAACCTATCCTCAATCTTTCCAACTTCCATTGGCATTTCTCATTTCTATTATCCACCCTCCCCACCCAATCACTGTTGTTCTGGTGGTTTCATTTTTCCCCCCTCTTATTTCCATTTTACCAGGGTTTGAGGAGAGAGTGGGAAAAAGAGCATATGTTCAATCTGCTACGTATAATGAGACATCATGCTTCTCCTGTGTTCTATTATTACATGTTCAATGCCCTCCAGGTCAACAGTCTGCCTCAAAAATGGTTGAAAAATCCCTCCTTTGTGGAATGTGCTCAGAGGTAGCAACTGCTCTCAACTCTTCTTATTCCTGGATATTTTTCTTCTTTGACTCTTTCTTGATCAACTTCTTCATGAAGCTACTGAAGGGTTACCCTTACTCTCTGATCCTGTGCTACTTTATACACAATAAGTCTCATTCTACCTTCATAGAATCCTTGCCAGGTAGGTATTATTATATCCATTCAACAGACAAGAACTATGGTTTTGGAAATATTTCTCATGAAATTCAGTTAGTAAGAAATGGAGGCTGGGCTCATGTGGGGTCTGCTTTCCTTTCTCTCTTTCTCTTTCTCTCTTTTTTTCTTTTTTCAGGGGTGGAAGGACTGGGGGAGAGAGTAAGAAAGAGAGGGAGAGAGAGAATCTTGAGCAGGCTCCATGTTTAGCACCCTGAGATCATGACCTGAGCTGAGATCAAGAGTTGCACGCTTAACCGACTGAGCCACCACGGTGCCCTGCTTGAATCCTTTGTCTTACTTCTAAGCCGACTGCTCTTTCCTGGGCTTTGCTGCCCACCCTGAAGAGGGTGCTTGTGTTAGGTGGCTGCAGTACTTGTATGCCAAGTGTTTTGTGGAAAACGTGAGTTCCATAAGCCAGAGCCCTCATCTGCCGGATTACCTCCATCTCCCAAGCACAGAACAATACTTGCTGTACTGAAAATACACAATCAATATTTCTTGAATGAATGAATGAATGAATGAAAATGACTTCATTTAACTCTCAGAGCAACCTAATCAGTCATAACTCTAATATTAGAGTTAATATATCTGATATCAACCTTTTGTAAAAGGTTAGGAAACAAGTCTTAAAAATTTGGAATAGTCTTTTCCAGAGGATCACTCCTTCCAGAAAGTGTTGCTTTCAAATCCATGAAATAATCCATGCTAAGGTGCCCACAGGGGCTGAAGGAGACTGCTGAGCTGGCTTAGCTAAATTAGTCCAGAATTATTTAGCATTCATTCAACAAAATATTAGTGAGTATCCACTGTGTATTACTGGGCTGCAAGATTTATATTCATTAACTCTCCTCCCATGTCCACAATAGCCCTGCCAGAGAACTCTTTGGCCTAAAACCATTTCCAAAATATCCATTTGTCCAATGAAGAGTTTGCTTAAAATTCAACCTCTGTTTGAGAATCTGGACTTCATTTTAGTGTCCTATATTTCCTTGGCGTTTTGGAAGAGTTAAATGGTTTAAAACAATCCATTCCTTTAAGGCCACTTCTAGCTTGATTTTGTATTTCTATTAGGTATTTACTGAACTTGCAGGGCTTTTTTTAAATGATGGGATTGTTCCAGATACTTGAAAGTGCCTTATTCTATTTGACCTACTTTTGGAGAGTAAAGTCCTTTTGGTACATTGGTACAAAGCCTTTTATTCAGAATTTAAATGAAATTAAAACTTAATTTAATATTTATTTCCAGGACACCTGAACAGACACAAAAAACTCCAAAGGGGACCGGATTTTACACGAATGGGTTTTTGGGTAAGATGTTCTCCAGTCAGACTGTGATGAGAAAAAAAAAATAAAGACAAAGACCTAGGGAATCAACTTACTGCCCTTCTCTCCCTCCCTCTTCTTCTTCCTCTCCCCTCACTGTAATCCAGGGAGGAGACTGAATTCCTCCTGGCTCCTGATTTTTATGATTCTAAGTGTTAAATGCTATTTTTCCAGTTCTTCTGAGTCAAAGGTGTGGATTCAAGTGGGTCATTCACTGGATGTATTGGAGGGAGGCTGAACTTCTGGCCACCTCTCTAACAAGCCTACCTCCTATTTATCAAAAAGCATGCCTCAAAACATCAGTGGGGGCATGTGAATGGCTTCAAATGGAATGACTAAAATACCAAGAGAATTAGATAACTTTACAGCACCTGCATAGTGATTATATTAATCATGGCAACACTTATAATAGTTCAAACAAGTAGAAGAGGGGAGAACTCACATTCTTTTTGCCTACCTAACATGTATTTGGATCAGAATTTGTGGACTTTGTTAAATGTGTTAACTATTTGAGAAAGTCTCTATTTTTGATAGGGGAAAATGGAATCAAAACTGTTCTGAGAGATTTGAGGGAGAGGTAAGGGTTCGAGGATGACACAAGAGTAGCTGAATATTTTAGGGATGCCTGGGTGGCTCAGTCAGTTAAGCATCTGACTCTTGTTTTAGGCTCAGGTCATGATCTCAGGGTTGTGGGATTAAGTCCCCCATTAAGCCCCATGCTCGGTGCAGAGTCTGCATGGGGCTCTCTCTCTTCTCTTCTTCCTCTGCCCCTCCTCCTGCTCAAGCTCATGCATACTCCTCTCTAAATAAACAAATAAATAAAATCCTAAAGTTCAGGAAGAGAGTGTTCAAAGACTATATTTTGTTGCTTTTAAAAAAAAAGATAAACAGATGGTTATTGGTAAAAAGAAAAGAGTAAATTATGATTAGCTTTATTTCCATATTTGGAAAACTATTGGAATGTCAACACAATGTCTACAAACTTCCAGCAAGAATTTTTTTTAGAATTCCTCAGACATTATCTGGAATAAAGGTGATGTCCTTTTGTTGCCACCGTGCTTTGTGGGCCACCAAGATCATCTGATCCTTGTCACCAGTCTGTCTGCACAGATTCTGACCAGTGACTCTGAAGCTGACTTTCTCTGAAAACTCTCAGCTGGCTGGTCTGGGCATAACGAACCAAATGTCCCTCCATGTCATAAAATTCTGCCACTCTAACTTTTCAGGTGTTAAAATTGTATTTTGGAAAGTATATCCACAGGGATGTCCACCAAAGGGACTTCAGAGTGTTGTTGACTGTGACAGCTGAGTCGGCCGTCTGATCTGTGCCAAGAGTCACATCAGCTGTGAGGACATTCCTGTGTGAAGCTTGTAGACTCAGTCGGCCGTCTGATCTGTGCCAAGAGTCACATCAGCTGTGAGGACATTCCTGTGTGAAGCTTGTAGACTCTGAGGTCAGACTGCTTGGGTCCACACACTGGCTCCTGCAGATGCTGCTTATGTGACCAGTTGTGTGCCCTCTTATCAGTAAGGTAAGGATTTTATGTGAGTACTTCACAGGGTTGTTGTAAGGATAAAATAAGTTAAAATGTGTAAAAAGCTTAGAAGGGTGCCTGGTACCTGGTAAGTGGTATAGTAAGTGTTAGTTAGGAATGTATCACTATCATTAGTATTTATGTAAAGTATATGAAATATACAAGGCACTTTTTGGGGTTGCAAGTGCATAGAATTATATTTGTAGTGTGTATACACACACACATACACACACAATAATGCCTTTTTATAATCCTGGAAGTACAGTTTCTCAGCAGTGCAATTTCTCTTCCTTTTCCTTTGCAACTACTTTTGCAAACTACCTTTTTGCAACTACCTTTGCAAACAGCTTTCTCATAATCCCTGCCCCCCACCTCCACTGATTTTGAAGATAGAAGTGTTACCTCTTCCTCTATCACAGCTTTTAATTTGGGCAAGGCTGGACACGGGCCAGGTTTCTTCTGGTTTCAAGTTCTCTGTCTGCCATTTCAGATTTAGACTGATATTTTACTAGCACCTGTCTTCAACCTGGTATGGCTTAAGGACTAGAGTAGAGATTTCAGATGGATTATCATTTAATCTTTACAAAAACTCTTCAAAGGTAGGTATTACTCCCATCTTATGGATGAATAAAAGTGAGAATAGAGAGGTAAACTACCTGCTCAAGTCCACATAACTAGTAAGTAGAGAGCTAGAGATGGAACCTGTTTATTCTTACTCTAAGCTCCATTCTCTTCCCACTAATCATAATCCCTCCCTTATAAAACAGTATGAATAAAATAATAATGGACAAATCCATCAATATCATGCCCTTGAAACTGTCTAAAAGATCCACCCAGAATTCCATAGGCATTTTTTTATATCTCTCCACCCTCCTTAAATAAACCAGCGTTTTCTCTAGTACTCCATCCATCCACCCATCCATCCACCCATCCATCCATCCATCCAACCATCCATCCATCCATCCATCCATCCATCCAACCATACATCCATCCATTCTCCCATCCATCTATTGATCCAGTCATACCATCCATTTATCCATCCGATCACATATTTTTTGTTTTATCTTAATTTTTAGATTTATTTTTATTTATTAGAGAGAGGGAGGAAGGAGGGGCAGAGGGAGAGGGAAAGAGAGAATCCTCAAGCAGACTGTCCACTGAGCATGGAACCCAAATGCAATCTTGATCCCCAGGACCCTGAGATCATGAGCCGAAATCAAGAGTTGGATGCCCAAACCACTGGGCCACCCAAGTGCCACTATCTGACCCCATATTTGTCCATCCAATTATCCATCTATCTATCCATCCATTCATCCACCCATTCATTCTTTTACTAATTATCTACTATGTTTCAGGCATTGTAGCCAGTACTGAGAAAATCCTTGTCTTTAAGGAGGTCTCAGCTTAGGCAAGAGGATGACATACAAATTAAAAATTGCAATATAATGTGGTGAATGTTAGCATATTGTGGTCCTTACAAGGTGTTCTCAAAATTCAGCAGAGGTGGGAGGGAATTTATAACTTTTCATAGGGCATATTTTCAAACTGTGATCCTTGGCGATTTAGAAGGTCAAGAGCTAGGTGCAAAGTCCTTTTAGAGGGGTTTGTGACCAAGGAAGCAGAGAGGTAGGAGTTGGAGGCCTCACAGAGGAGTTTTAACTGTCTTAATGTTTGAGCTGCTGAAGAGTTTGCCAGGAGTCAGAAGGGGAGGAAGACATTATAAGCAAAAGAAACTTTATGGAGTACATGTGTTGTGATGTGCCCTCAGTGTTACATGCAACTAATGAGTCATTGAACACTACATCAAAAACTTATGATGTACTATATGCTGCTGACTGAGCATAATAAAAATGAAGAAGAAACTATAAGAGCAAAACCACAGACAAATAATTTGCTAAGATTCCAACCTAGAGTACCATTTGAGGAAGTAGGAGGAGACAAAGCCACCTAGGACGGGTGGTTAGGGTTCAGATAAAGAAAGGAGCAGAGTATGAGGCCAAGAATTAATTTTCAAGGAAATTAAAAATGTTTTCAAAAGCAGTATCATAGTTCATCATAAAATTTATTCCCTAGCGTCATTAGACAAAAAGGTAAAAGTTCTTATGGTCCATTTCCAGAAACTTGTAACAAATTCTCCATCTTTGGGGGTAAATTTGCATTCAGGAGTCAAGCTAGGAGCTTGTTTCTGGGGAATAATGTGTTCTGAATTCCAAACAATGGTTTACAAAACTTCTAGAGAGAAATGAGGCCATGAATTGGCTCCGTGGCATAGCCCCTTAGTGACACGTCTGATGTTCAAATATGGGTCAGGGAAAGGGGATCTGAACATTTGTTTATTTTGTCACTCAAAAAGTGGCAGAGAGCTTTTTGGAAATATGTATTATGTAATGGTAATGGGAGTTAAATTTATGATACAGGTTTCACCTGGGAAGCGTCTGCAACACTGCAACACTGCTTTTATTTTCTTCCCAAACCTCTGTGGTTGAGATTAGGTAGGTTAGTTGAATTAAGATATATATAAATATATATACATATATATATATATATATATAATCATCTCCTAAAGAGGCAGCTGGTGTGAACTAGCAGCATTTCTATAGATTCCAAGGCTCATTTACCATTCTTAGATAGGACAGAAGCGATGTTTCTAAGCCCAATAATCCCCCTTTCTGTCCAAGTTAATCAATACATCTTTTTGCATCCTCCAGCACAAAAACCCAAATGTGCTTCTTTTTCTAAAAGGAAGCCTCTGTCTTGCTGGGATTCAGAGGGCAGAGTCCCATGACACAGTTTGCAGTCAGTTTTTGGCATCTGAAAAACCCTCCCCTTTCAAGAACTGTGGGTGACCAGTCAAGAGGGAAGAGTGTTTTGGCATTTGTGTGGAGACTCTTACCTGCCAACTGGGCTGCTCGTAACCTATTGTTTCTGAGCCCAGGGGAAGCACATGTAACAAGAGCAGGCTTTGTACTGTCAGAACGGTTGTGAGGAGCACCGACAGGCAGCCGCTTCTGCCCCTCTCCTCCCATACCAGCTCTCCTCGGCTTCCCGAACACTCTCCTAGGGCACGATTGTTACCTCTCAAGACTCCTACTTCAGATTTCCTCTCTTTGTTAATACCACAACCCCGAATCAGACTGGCATGTTAGCGCTATGCCCTCAGTCCCCCATCACCTTCTCGGCTTCACTCTGGGGATCAATCTTACCAAAAAAGCTGAGGGCAAACTTAACAAGGTGGACTAGGTCAATATGTTCAGACTTCTATTTCTTCTGGGATTCCTTTTCATTATTCTGTTGTCCTTCAACAAGCATGCATTGGGTATCTGCGGTGCCAGGCCCTGTCCTGAGCTTCTCAGAGAAGATGGTAAGCAGAACAGACTTCTGGAAATAACCCGCCAGGCCTCCACGCACCAAAGCCCAGTCCAGAGTTGGAGGAGGAGCCAGAATGGCCTCAAGGAGCCAGGCTGGAGGGCTCACCCTACTCGGTGCTGCCAGGCCCGCAGACCTTTGCTTATCACCACCGTAGGCTTCTCTTTCCTTTCATCATCTTTAATGGACAAGCCTAACCTCCTTTCTCATTCAAAAGGAAATGAACTTCACACTATAATATACTGCTGTAACCGAGAAGACCCAAACAAAGTGAAGAAAACAGCAGGAGGCTATTAAATGCTACATAGTTCTTCAGATGGTCCCAGTCCCCTGAGGCTTATAACAGGGAGTACATAGTTACATCCTTCATTCTTAGCATGACTGGAAAGATTTTAAAATAATTGCATAGATAAGCAGAGGTTGGAAAAGTGCTGGCTTTTTAGCAGTAAAAACTTTTCTTGGCTCACAAAACCGTGTTAGAGTCTTGATGTCGTGGCGATGGGGCTGGGAGTGGGGGGGATCTCTTATATAAATACCTACATAATTCTAGGTATACATCTTATATAAACGATAAGTCATGAAAACCCGGCAAAATCTGGCAGAAGAGCTCCGAAACACCGGAGGCTTTCTGGTCTCTCCTGGAATTCTGAGCAGTTCCTCGGGAGCCCAGAGCGTCCCAGATGCTGACAGTTACTTTTTACCTGTTAGCTACCGTCGTCCCCTCCCGAATAGTCCCGCCTAAGAGTCCGAAGCCCACTTCCACACTGAAAAACAGTTTTAAAATTTGAAAACGCATATCCTACATACCCTGCCGTCCTGATTCTCCATGAAGGGAGCTGCTGTGTTGCTATCAGGCCATACGTTCGAATGTTCTCCGACTTCCTTTCTGACTCAGATCGAATGAATCCGCAGCACTGATGTAAGGCTCTTAATGGGAATCTGTTTTCAATTCAGGGCAGATGTGGGACACTCTTGTAGCTCTAGGGATTATCAACTTTAAAACAAATCGCCTTCAGGATGATAAGTCAAGAGGCAGTAACTGTTTCCTGAGGCCTCCTTGGGGTTCCTTCCAGATGCTTAACATATAACACAATAACTATGACACAATAAGCAGGTTTTGCTCTCAAGGCTCTCAGACTTTAAGACAAAGCTCGCAAATGATCCTCGGCAACAAAGCATGTGTCTATGTCACAGGACTTTTACATAGAAATTCGGAGATTTTAGTCACACACAAAAGTGATCAAAATGTCCCTGTCCACCGCCCCCCCGGCCCGCAAACTCTCTCAGCACCGTGTTTGGTTCATTGAGTCTAGTTTTTCCACACGTTGAAATTAAATTGTTCTGCTTCAGAATTTTCTTGGCTCAAGGAAGGGAAGGGAGGACTATTCCAAGACTTCCACAGAGAAACATCCAGAAATCAATTTAACATGATAAGTTTAATGTTCTAGAATTAGTATCCATGCGGCACAAACTGCTTGTCTCATGGAGCACCCTCTGTTCTGAGACCACTCTGTGGGCTTGGCCCACATGCCAGGATTGTAGATGCAAAAAAACACAGCTAAGGTTTATACTTTAGCCCAATTTAATAACCCCGAGAAGAGGCTAAGAAAAATCCCGCCTAACTTGTAAGGACTCTAAAAGAAAATCTTAGGATTTTAAAGGAAAACCTGACTTTTAATTAAAGAAGTATTACATAGAACTTTAAAATATTAAAAGTTAGGGTGCCTGGCATTTCCCCATAGAGCACATATAGAGGAGTTTAGGTATAAGGAACATTAGCGAGGTGTCAGAAAATAGTCACATTAAATTATATATTTAGAAAACACAGTCTTTTCCTTAAAATTAATATGAGAGTGCCTTAGCAAAACTATATCGTAAAATATTAAGTCACCCACCAATGAACGCTGGGGCTACTCCTTCTCTTATCTTTGTGGAGCAGGAGGAATTAAGCTTCCAGTAGCTCATATGTGTGCTAAATAACCATAAGCAGCATTACAAGCATTATAAGCATTCTGGATGGGACCTAAAGAGACGTGTCCCCAGATCTCTTTAACTGGGGACCTCTGGGCAAGCCTCGGCCCAGACCACAGCTTCTTTGTAAAGCGACTGAATTAGGAAGGTGGCTTCTAAAATACACACCTCAACCATCAGTTCCGATGCTTTAACCAAGATCTGGTAGAGCAGAGGTAAAGGCCTTGCCTTTCTTTCATTTTCAAGAGTAATTCCTAATTGCCACACAGCCAAAATCTGTTTTCTACTTTGAAGCATGTATTTATTTTCATGGCAAAGCCAAATTTTAGCTAAGCGGTTGGATCTGAAGAGTAAAGAAACCTACTACCTTATACAAATGAGACCCCTAGATTTTTGTTTTCCTTTGGCTTCCTGGGAAACAATGATCCAAGTGATACTCCAGAATTCTGATCCTCCTCACGGGCATCAGTAATGTACTTAGCATATTTATTATGGTTAGTTAATTAAAAAAATTAAATGGGTAAGGGAAGTCAGATGTTGTCAGTGAGGCATGGGTAAATTTGATAGACGTGAAGGCGGGGATGTCTGGTGCAGGGGGTAGGTGATGTGATGTGGTAAAGGAATATGGAGTTCATCCGTGGAGTCCAAATGCTAGTTCTGGGGCTGCTACTGGGTGCTTCTCTTTCCTAGGCCTCCGATTCCTTGTCCATATAAGGAAGACATTGGTTTCTCTATCCTCTTACCTGCCTAAATGATCAAAGGAGAAATTCTGTCCCATGAGATGTCGCTTGGATTTTGGAGTTTGACTCCCAGGAGCACAGAAGCTATGACTATAAATCAGAAATTCTGTACACACCGGACAATAATTGTAGACTAGGCAAAGATCTAGAGTTAACCTGTGATATTTTCCTTTTCACAACTGTGGGAAGTCCCTACCTACCTATAGAAAAGAGCTCAGGAATACCAGTATAGTCCTGTTATAGAGAACATTATAATAATGAGGGTTTTCTTTCCATAAACCTGTTTTTATTTCTCAGCTATGATTTGGTACTATATGAACATTTTTAAAAACTAGGCTCCATGCCCAATGTGGAGCCCAATGTGGGGCTTGAACCCATGACCCTGGGATCAAGACCTGAGCTGAGATCAAGACTTGGATGCTCAACTGACTGAGCCACCAAGGTGCCCCTAGTATATGAAAATTTTTTTAGAAGTTATGTATAATATGGGTTTCGTGGGTTGAATTGTGTCTCCCCCAAATTCATATATCGAAGTCCTAACCCTAGTACCTCTGAATGTGACCTTATTTGGAGATAGGATCTCTACAGAGGTAATGAAATTAAAATAGGATAATTAGGGTGGGCATTAATCTGACTATAAAAAGGGGAAACTTGGACACAGAGGCATGCATACAGGGAGAACACCATGTGAACTGAAAGATAGCCCTCCACAAGCCAAGGAGAGATGCCTGGAACAGATGCCTCCTCCCAGCCCTCAGAAGGAATGAACCCTGCTGGCACCTTGAATTTGGACTTCCAGCCTCCAGAACTGTGAGACAATACCTTTTTTAAATTTTTTATAAACATATAAAGTATTTTAATCCCCAGGGGTACATGTCTGTGAATCGCCAGGTTTACACACTTCACAGCACTCAACATAGCACATACCCTCCCCAGTGTCCATTACCCCACCCTCCTTTCCCGACCCCTTCCCCCCAGCAACCCTCAGTTTGTTTTGTGAGATTGAGAGTCACTTATGGTTGAGACTATACATTTCTGTTGGTTTGGTCCCTCATCTGTGGCAGTTTGTTATAGCAGCCCCAGCAGACTAACACATTGGCATCCTCTGAACAATGATGGAGTGTTATGTCTTGCGTCCTACAGTGTATCAAACACTCACCTAAACAAATCAACTACTGTAGAGGTAAAGAATGTGAGAGCTGGAAGAAATGGGCATTGGGAATGGCATGACAATGGGGAGAGGTCATTAGTGGTTCACAATGGGGAAAGGCCATTAGTGGCAATACATTTTTAGCTTAAAAAATATTCCTACCATCTGGGGTGCCTGGGTTGCTCAGTCAGCTAAGCATCTGCCTTTGGCTCAGGTCATGATCCCAGGGTCCTGGGATTGAGCCCTGTATTGGGCTCCCTGTTCGTGGGGAGCCTGTTTCTCCCTTTCCCTCTGGAGCTCCCCCTGCTTGTTCTCTCTCTTTCTCTGTCAAATAAATAAATAAAATCTTAAAAAAAAATTCCTACTATCTTTCTGCTCTCTGCCACCCCCCCACAAACCCTGAATCCAACATACAATATAACACAGAAATGATTCAACAAAGCAAACAAAATACAAACACATGTTAAACCCAAATAAGCTAGGCGTGCCTGGGTGGCACAGTTGCTTAAGCATCCGACTCTTAGTTTCAGTTCAGGTCATGATCTCAGGATTCTGGGATTGAGCCCCATGTCGGGCTCTGCGCTCAGCATGGAGTCTGCTTAAGACTCCCTCTCCTCCTTTCCCCTCCTCCCCTTCCCCCTGCTCTCTCTCACTCTCAAATAAATAAATAAATCTTTAAAACAACAACAATAACAAAAACCTAAAGAAGCTTGGTGTGGGGGCATACACTTGGGAATACCCATGGCCCCCTTCTCAGTCTGGGCATCATGTACACTGACTCAGCACAAGAGTTGGGGCCACGCCTCCAGCGGCTGAACCACTCACTCCAAGCATGGATAATACACCCTCTTAGGAGTTAGAAGGACTTTTTCCCAAATACAAACAAACACAGCAAGAATGTACTGTTATTTCATATCATAAAAAGTTAGGCTCCATTGGTTCTCTCAACGAAAGCACTTTTTCAGAAACAGAAGGAGAGACTAAGGAATCGGGATGGGGAATGCACATTAAAACAAGCAGTATTCCATGAGCAAGCTGATGTGGGTTCCAAAGATAAAATTCAGACTGGATCCAGCATCGTTTTTCCCAAATGCCTTGTCTGGCAAAGTTTGTAAGTGAACAAATTTTACAAAGCCATTTTAAAGGAAATGCAAATGTTCAGAACTTAGATATTCATTAAAATCAATCTCCATTATCTTTCTTCTTAACAAGCTTAGAATTAAACACAGTCTCAACATACTGACAGTATTTATGGCTCACACAAAGCCGAGACAAAGGCTGGACTCAAACAGTGCAGGAAATAGGAAGGAAGAAAGATTTTCAAGTTCACTACGTAGGCCAGGCAAGTGGATGTGGCCCCAGAGAAAACGGGATTCTGCAAGACTTAACTTTTCAAAGACAATGCTAGAATGTCCAGCGGAAACTAATAGACCAGGGATTCTGGCAGAGTTTGATGCTTTCAAAATAGTGAGGAGGAGTGGAAATACCTCTTGCCGTGCACACAGTTGAGCTGAGTTTGGCAACTTGGACATCAGCAGTTAATTAACTCTTCTTCCTTCATATTTGCCATAGTAGTTTGTCTGAATGTTATTTACATTAAACCTGACCTACCTAGCTTCCCCAGGAGAGCGAAAAGTAATAACGTAGGCTTTACAGAGCTGTGCAATAAATCCTTTTTGTAGGGACAAAATAAATACTTGGTTACATCTGTCCCATTCCCATTGTCACACCAAAACTTGAGTTTATTATTTTATTTCGCAATATTCAACTATTTGTTTTCAAATGAAAGAATTCTTTCAACGCATGTCTTGCCATTCCAAATGGCTTAATCAAGGAAAGTTTTGAAAAACTGAAAATCTTGTCTGTCTGTTAAGATTTCCTGAAACTCTAGAAAGGGGTCAGTGATGATTCTGGCAATAAGAAAGCTAGTAGTTGTATTATTTACTCTTCACATAGTTGGTTAACACATGTTGCCTTTCGTTTCGTTCCTGGGATTCATAAAGTTTCACATGGTTTAGAGATGAATCAAGTGTGAAGACTTTAAACAATATTCCTTCCAATTCTCAGACTCTGATCCAACATAGTATTTCTCATACTTGCCTGCTGAGAAGAGACAGCTAGGGGTGCTTGTTGAAAATACAGACTCCCAGTCCCTTCTCTTGGAAGCTGATTCTATAGGAATGGAGGGACTCTGGGACTCCTTATTACTGTGCTAGTCTGAGAAATACTTGATTCTCTCACTCTTAACCTTGGCCAGATATTGGAATCACATTGGAGGGGAAACAAAAAAAAAAACAACAAACAGTACTGAGCCTGGGTCTCACTCCTAGAGATTCCAACTGTATTAGTCTAGGGTGTGGTCTGGACATTGGGATTTTTAGAAGCTTCTAGTTGGTACTAATGTGCAGGCAGAGTTGAGAATCACTAATCTGATGGAAGTGACAGTCAATCCAGGAAAACATGTGTGAAAGCAATATTTATTAAGATATTCGAAGTGTATCATTTGAATCCTTGATAACCTGTTGAGATGGGAAAAGTGGATGTTATCTTTCTTTTACAGACCAGCAAGCTCAGTGAGGTAAGTGGCCGGATGGAGGTCCTACTGGAAGAATTACTGAACTGGTGAGATTTGTCTGAAGTCTTCCACTACCTCACCTATGTTCTCTGCTCCTTGCTTGCTCCCAGCCGTCACAGTCTCCCTTTCAAAACAAACCAAAACAAGACTTTTGGTGCCCAGAACTTCTCTTACTGAAGCACTGTTAGGAATGATAACACTAACAACAAGCAAAGCAGCGGCTAACATCGGGTCCTTTCTACACATGGTGCCTAATGCTCTGCATATACCATCTTGATTGCCTCAAAGACGCCGTAAGGTAGGTTATTATCCCCATTTTACAGGTGAGAAAACTGAGAGTAAGTAACTTGCCAACTATGCAATACGCTTCTTATTTTATCTAAATCTCTTCTTTTTCTTGCAGCCAACCAAATTTCAGCAAGTGGCAGAGAGGAAAGAATCTGATAAAGTAATTCAGAGAAAGCTATTACGGATAATTATAGCTTGTATGGCCACTCCTAATATGGGGATTAAATCTTTTAAGAAACTTCTAGAGCCATTCAAAAACATGAGTATCTAGCACTCGATGAGTTCAGTTGGAAAAATCATGGATTTTTTTTTTTTTTTTTGAGAGAGCGAGCGAGAGAGAGGGAGATCGAGTATGAGCAGTGGGAAGGGCCAGAGCAAGAGGGAGAAAGGAAATCCCAGGCAGCCTCCAGGCTCAGTGGGGAGCCCAATGTGGGGCTCAATCTCACAACCCTGAGATCATGACCTGAACTAAAACCAAGAGTTGGATGCCTAACCAACCTGAGCCACCCAGGCACCCCATGGATTTTTAATTCTTGACTACCCACTTTGTCTATGCCTAAGGTTAACCCTGATTTCCCAGATATACTCATAGATACTGACTTGGCACCAGAAAGCTTGGGTCTGTGTCCAAGATTCTTTTTTTCTTTTCCTCCTCTTCTTCTTCTCTCCTCCTCCTTCTTCTTCCTCTTTTCCTCCTCCTCCTCCTCCTTCTTCTCTTTCCCCTTCTCCTCCTCCCCCCTCCTCCTTTTCCCCTTCCTTCTCCCCCTCTTCCTTCTTCTTCTTCTTCCCCTTCTCCTTCTTCTTCTTCAGCTTTGGTGGCTTCAGCCAGTCCCATCCAGGATGTTCTGAGAGGATCAGGCCCAGCTAGAACATTAATCAAATTTCTCCGATCTATTTTTTTAAGGTTTCCACAATATTGAACTTATTTTTTCCCCAGCTATGTCTGTTGTTAGTGCTGTTCTGGTAACCATTTCTATTACTACTATAGAGATAAGTTATATATATATATATATATATATATATATATATATTCATGAAACACTACATTGTAGATCATTTTACTTATAAATAAAATGCTTCATACAGTGCCTGGTACAGAGTAAGCACATAATTCTAGACATCATCTAGATGTCTTTACACCACCATCGTCATCATTAAACTGATTATCTGTTAGATCATAATTAATCACTAATAGTACAGGAAAAACTTACAGAATTATTAGTAAGTGGCCCTGGCTGTGCACTTAATCCTTGACATGTATAGAACTTGCTTTTATTATTTCAGTATCCGGAGCTCAAAGCAAATCAAGTCAAGAGTCTGGTTCCTAGACGTTCAAGAGGCATGTGTCTTCTGTTTAGCTACATAAAGTCTTTATAGAAACTAGGTACTATTTTATGATGCCATAGAGCAGAGAAAGATGTAAAAGAACAGAATCTCTTGATTCCTTCAATTTTGAAGACTGTCCTCTGGGGTGGGAATCCTAGCTAACTTTGTAAAGCGTGTGGTTATGTAAAGAGGGTATGTAAAAACTTTTGTGTGTACTACAGAGAGAGAGAGTAAGGCTGCTGAGTCAACCAAAGAAGCTTAATCTATCCATCCCCTTTTATATAAATCTTTTTTTTTTTAAGATTTTATTTATTTATTTGTCAGAGACAGAGGGAGAGAGAGCGAGCGAGCACAGGCAGACAGAGAGGCAGGCAGAGGCAGAGGGAGAAGCAGGCTCCCTGCCGAGCAAGGAGCCGGATGTGGGACTTGATCCCAGGACGCCAGGATCATGACCTGAGCCCAAGGCAGCCGCTTAACCAACTGAGCCACCCAGGCATCCCACCTTTTATATAAATCTTGACTTAGTCAACAAATGTTAACTGAGCATTTACTATAGGCTGGATGCTGGGAATACAGTGACGACCCTTATGAAGCATACTTTTTAGACAGCACACAAAGGACAAGTACATGAGCAGATCAGTAAACAATTACTGGGCTAAGTTTCAAAAAAGACACCAACAGCCAAGCTAGTGACTGCTGGAATAGGTATCCATTTCAGACAGAGCAGTTGGGAGGAGGGGACTTGTAAGCTGGAAGAATATGAAGAAGCCGGTATTCTGAATATGGGAAGAAAAGCATTACAGGCAAAGAGAGTCATAAATGCAAAATCTCAGGGTGGGGGGAGATGGTTGGTGCACTTAAGAAACTGGAAAGGTCAAGTGTAATTGGTGTGTGGAGAGCATGCGAGCGGGGGTATGACCTGAGCCACAAGGCTCTTCCCACGGGCCCTCTTGGGAGATGATAAGGGTATGGATTTCATTTTAAGTCCAGTAGGAAGCCGTTGAGGAATTTGAGGCAGAGAACCTGCATGATCTGATTCTTGCCTTAATGTAATTCCTATTGTGTGTGGAGAAAGGAGATCGCAGACAGTGACGACCTTTTTCTAACCAAGCCAATCCTTGTTAAAAAGGCAGAACTTATGAAGTGATCTGCCTGTAATTTTAAAGTGATCTTACATGGGCATAATCCTTCATACTTCTGTAGGAACGGTAGTTCTTACCCTCTCAGTGGGACAGTGCTAGGGGTATGTCGACACCTGAGCGTGAACCTGCCCAGCTGAGGACAGGATGGCACCTCGCCACGCTTTGTGTCAAAATAAAAGATAACAGAGTCCTTTCAAATCGCCGTCAGTGAAGTGTATGTCTCCGGCTCCCTCTTTCATCAGGGAGTGGTGCTGTGTTGAAAGTGAAAAAGATCCAGCCACATGCGACCTCATTAAAGTCCCAGGTGGAGACCAGGACTGGGACAAGACTTCCACGCTTCCTCACTCTGGGAAGGTAACCGGACGCAAAACACGCAGGTGCCTACCTAGGATAATTGGCCGGCATGCCAGTGTCAGTGACCCTCCCACCAGACCTTGTAGCATCCCCAAATCCTATTCGTAAAAGTTAACACATTCACGCTGTCTCTGAACCATCTCAGAATTCACTTCTTCATCCCTATGCCATCTGCTAATTCCATTGTGCAGACAGGGGCAGGAAAATGGTAACGTCCCATATAACGCGGAGTCGAACACGTAGAAACGGGACAACTGACATACCTTTACGGCTCTGAAAGTCCAATTCTCTTTACCCCAGAGATCATTTTCTTTTCAGGTTTCAGTTCAGTGCAAGGTCTGTTTCGATGGTTGAGTTATGAACTCCAAAAATAGAGGCTGGTCATGGAAATGCAGACAGACGCCTCCCGGCAGCTGCACTACCGGGCACCGCGCGAGTCGTCAGTTTTAATGAGAGCTGTTAATACCACCTCCATCGGAGTGGTTGCCCTGGGCTGACGTTCTGGGCTGTGCACAGGTGCTCTTGGCCAAAAATGTAATGTAGGTTATTACATTATCAATGAGGCACAGATGTGCTTTCTGTCTGAGCTCAAGGTGGTAGTCCTGCCAAGTGCACAGCTCTTTTAGCAGGCCCAGGTCTGTTTGTATCAAAATGCTGTTCTAGCTCAGTGAACCTGAGAACTGCCTTCTGCTTCCCCAGGACACGAGTTTAGAAAACATGCCTAAGAATACAAGAAGGCTGGGCTCTCCAAAGGCAGGTATAGGCTTTCTTAAGAGAAACACAATGTAACCTACAACCTTTTGCCTTTTTAGTGAGGCCTTCAGCCACCGTGAATCCGTTCTTGGACTCATCAGGTTCTCCCTGGGCACCTGCCCTGAAGATATTGAAGATGAACCTGCCAAGGAATCTGCCCCCAAGTGCCCTGCAGTGATCTCTCCTGTTTCTGATCTCTTCCCACTTAAGAATTTTCTCTCAGGATCCACGTCTCCACTGCCTTTCTCTGAAGCTCAAGTCCTAACATCACGGCATTTTTCTAGAGAGTTGGTTGTTTACCTCATTTTATATGCTCAGAATCTCCTTTTTCTGAAGCTTGAAATCCCCTTTCATTGACCTTTTCATTATTCAGCGTGGTCTTTGGGATCAATCTGACTTGCAACCAGATTTCAACCGAAAGCTGCAGCGGCCAGCCCCGCAGTTAGCCTCGCATCCTACTTCAGCACTGCCCAGCCCACATGGGTGCCTGGGTACTGAGAACCAGCCTTGAGAGGCCCCCAGGGGCCGCCACCAACGTGGCCCTGCACCCGCCTATGTTCTCAGTGTGAAGCCACCCCGTCGGGGGTAGAATAGTGGCTCCAGGAGGCAAAAGGGGTTCTCTGTGTCAGGCAGCGTGTTTCAAATTGACCTTGAGTTTGAGAGTGAAATTGCCTTGCCATCCTGGAACATTCATCTCTTGCATGGGAGCAAAATGGCGAGAAAGGAGGTCAGTACACTGACCACAATGCCGTCCCCTTACTGTCATTTCAGTTTTAAACCCAGGGATGAAGAGACACAGGTAACATACTGGGAATGTGTGTGTGTGTGTCAGAGAATGAGGGAGAGAGAGAGAGAGAGAGAGAGAGAGACCTTGGAAAAGAGGACAGTGTTTTGGGGGACATCTGAGAGCACTCAGCCAAGGAAAACATGAGAACAACACAATCAGGACCTAGCATTATTCAATCCTTCTGTTCTTTTGCTTGCTGTATACCACCCCCCCCCCAAGCAATGTTAACCCAAGATGACAGAAGGATCCTGAAGATAAATGGGTGCTCTTCTTCTCCATTTCCTATGCACCCCCACCCCGCACCCCAGGCCTGACTTCATTCCCTGCCCCCCCTTCCCTTATTCCCGTTTCCTGTTTGACTGATGGTTTAGCAGCAGCAGTATGAAGGGATCGCTGGTGGGACGAACCCTGTTGTCTGTCTCCGCACCCCCCAGGGACATGGCAGTTGCTGGGGAGCACAGGACTGCCATTCCTGCAGCGGTTGGACGCCTCCAAGATCCAGCCCGCAGCAGTGTGTCCTCATGGCATGGTGGCTGTTCTACATGGCTGGCCTCGTTATGAAGTGGATCTCTTGACAGGCAATTTGCTGCGGCCACCTGTATCTAGCAATGCTTTGCTAAGACTGCGAAATGCACCCAGTCCCCTCCCTTCTCCCAGGCTTCGAGTTCGCGACATGCTTGCTTCTGCTTACTGTACGTTGCTCCGTTTGCGTTTCCATTGGGTGCTTGAAATCTTCTGCTCACCTCTCCTTTCTCCTAGGCAGATAAGCACACGTTTTATAAGTGGGAGGAAGGCAAGGACTTAAGGGATCCAGCAGAGGATCAGAGAAAGGAAGTGTCCATCTGATGTGCTTCTGACTCAGGAAGACCCGGGGGCTGCGGCCGGTCCCTCTGATGGGAGTCTGAGTTTGGATGAAATTCAGGAATGGTAAGTCTGGCTTTCTGGCTAGTGATTTACCCTCGATTTTCCATTGTCAAAACCAGGTGGAAATCTTCCTGCTGATTACCTCAGTGGTAGAACATTTAAATAATACATTAATATTTACAAAACTCTTTTAGGAGCTTTACCAACTATTATTGCAGATCCAAGAAAAGGCCTGTAAGGAGCTGATTAATGTTATTATACTTATATGTCCAATACGTATCCTAAGATTTTGCGGGGAAGATGGGAGGCAGCTATAAGATGTGATAAGTGATATTTAGTAATAATTTAGATTCAAATTTATAAATCCTTTCCAATGAGTTTCACATAATTGAAAAACAAAGCTTCTTCAAATGTCATGAGAAGTAAAAGAAACATAATGGAAATGGTATCTTCTAACCTCAATTCTTCTGGTATTCTCATCTTTTTTTTTTTAAAGATTTTATTTTATTTATTTGACAAAGAGAGAGACAACCAGCAGGGGGCGCGGCAGGCAGAAGGAGAAGCAGACTCCCTGCTGAGCTGAGAAGCTGACCCTGGGATCATGACCTGAGCTAATGGCAGAGTCCCAACCGACTGAGCCAACCAGGCGCCCCTCTTCTGCTATTTTCAAAATGTATACTTCAAGTAGATACACATATTTAATCATGGACTAAAGAAAATATGTTGGTTCTTAGATATGCTATTTTGTTCAGAAATCAAAAACTAGGAATCATTTAAAAAGTCAAGCTTTCTAGTGCTTTTAAAGCATGTTAAAATGATTAGTCTTTAAAAGATCTTATCATCCAGCAAAAGCCTTCCCCAGCAGATAAGGTCTGGCTCATTCTTAGAGTAAAGGGCACCCTCTGTGAGATCCAAGGTCTTCTCTGTGCCAGGGGAGTTCATTCCCAGCCATATTTTTCCAGGCATCTCTTCTTCTCCATTGACCTTGTAGTTCATTTATGAAGTTAATAAAAATGTATTAAGTCAGGTGTGTGCTGGGTTCTGGAGGCACAATAATGAGTAGAACAGACCTAGCCCTGCCTCATTACTTACTGGGTCTCTGACAGGATCAGCTCACCGACCCACGTTCATTGGTAAGGATGGTAAGGGAGCTGGGCATTTTGCCTTTGCTCTGAGAGAAGAATCTCAGAGAGACGCCTGGACTTCCTTTCTCTCTGCCCACAAGGTTCATTTGAATCTGAGGACATTTTACATAATTATCATCAGCAACCCTGTTCCTTCTTAGAATTTTGGCTTAGTGTGAGATACAATGAACTCCCTGACTGTTGGAGATTAACCTTGATTCTGTTTTAACTTTCCTAATCATAGACCTTGGTCTTGAATGACTCCAAGTTCTCCTGGAACAGGAGTTGCCCCATTATGGGCATGAACACCCCCTTCACTCTTGCAGACGATGAACCTTGAGTGCTGTCCAGTCATGACATACACACGGCCAAGGTAACAGAAGTGAATGGAAAATAGGAAAAACAGCATTGGGACATAGTAACCATGAAATAAACACTTTTGTTTATTGAGGTCAATGTGAAAGCTGTTGAATCTCTTATAACAACTTTCGGAACATTTGATGCATGTCTTTTTGAAATACCTCAAGCTGAGCTTGTTGTTCTGAAATGTCAGAATGTTCCACTCTGGTAAGCATCGGACTTATATTGAGTTTTCCTTTTGTGCGGAACTCTGTGAAGTGCAGCTAAAACGCATAAGGGAAACGAAAGAGGATACAATGAAAGTTGGAAGCTGTGAGTCGGTACACAGTGAAAACAATCTGAGAGCCTTTCTGGGTTTGGTTGATTACAGACTGAATTTACGATCAAGGGAGAGAAGCCCACCCATACCTTCTATGCATGCCTTCTTTTTATGGTCTCTTTAGTGCACGGAGCTGCTTGGATTGGGGCAAGTGATTTTTGCCTATGAAGTAAGGTGGTCTGAGAACACTGTGGCTTGAGTCTGCGGAGAAGCTGTACGTGATCCTGAACCCATGCAGGGATGCTCTAACCTGGAGGCCAGGAAGCCTTCTGACAGGGCCTGAAAGGTGTGAACAATCTTAAGCCTCAATTCTTGCTTCTTTTTTCCTCTTACCTCTTTGAGGAGTATGTTAGCAAAATAAAACTTTGAGAAGTCATAATTACATAGAGTATATGTGCATACACTTTGGAGTTTTGAGGTTGAATCATGGCCCCAATACTGCTAATGCTGTGACTTTGGACAAGTCAGTTAACCTCTGTGAACTGTAGTTTCCACATCTATAAAATGGGGGTAATAAAAATATCTACTCAGGGGCTTTTTGTGAGGCTTCAGTGAGATAATGATCATACACTGCTTAGCATAGGGCCCAGTCCAGACATGTTTAATAAATGTTAAGCCATTATTATTGATAATTATGTCAACTCTAGGGGCACCTGGGTGGCTCAGTGGGTTAAAGCCTCTGCCTTTGGTTCAGGTCATGATCCCAGGGTCCTGGGATCGAGCCCTGCATTGGGCTCTCTGCTCACCAAGGAGCCTGCTTCCCCCTCTCTCTCTGCCTGCCTCTCTGCCTACTTGTGATCTCTGTCTGTCAAATAAATAAAAACTAAAAAAAATCTTTAAAAAAAATTATGTCAACTCTATGGTAAAAAAAAAATCAGCGCTTTGGTTAGGATTCTTGAGTTTTACTGGTTCTGACAATGGCTCAGGCTAGCATAAGCAAGAAGTTAATGTGCATTCTAACAAGTTAAAAATGGGAAAGCCAAGTACTCATTTACTCATTCATGTAACAAATGTGTATGGATCATTTTCTAAGTGCTCAGCCAAGGGTGAGCTCTTGGGGGTGTAGAGATAAAAGTAAGAGTCCCCGTCTTCTAGGATCTTGAAGTCCAGTGGAAAAGATCAGTAAGCAAGCTGACAAGGACAGGGTAGCATTTGTGTTTAAGAAATGCAGTTTGGCAGACTTCCGCTTGGAAAACACAGAATTCGTGATGAGAAGAATACCAGAAGGATTACATGCTCACTGAAGTTGAACATTCCAATTCAAAGAAATGGAGGAGGGAAGTCAGGAACACAAGAGAGATTACCTCAGGCCCTGCCTCACACTCCACCCAGTTCCCAACTTTAGGGCTCTCTTCTCCCCAGGTGGTGACATCATTCTTTGGTCTCTAAGGTGAATGTGGGCCTTGGCAGGAGCTCAAGGAGCTCTAGGCCAACACTTTGGGACTCAATCAAGTTCATGCCAAGTTTGTAGCCTGGGCAGCCTTGACCACAAGCCCCCGATCTGATACCTGCTCTTCTGCTCCAGATGCCCTGAATATTTAATGTTTAGGACCAGAAGTGAGCTTTTTCTTCTTTGTCTACATTTAAGGACTTTAATCCTGGCTCTGAACTTCATCCTTATGAGTGGACTCCTGCTACTTCTTAAAGACTTTACTGATGGCCCTTCTGGCCCCCTTGGAGTGTGTGTGTGTGTGTGTGTTTAGTAATAACTTTAATGAAATACAGTTCACATAGCATACAATTAACTCATTTAAAATGTATAATTAAGGAGTGCTGGGTGGCTCAGTTGTTTAAACATCTGACTCTTGATTTCAGTGCAGGCCATGATATCAGGGTTGTGAGATTGACCCCGGGTCGGGCTCTATGCTAGGTATGGAGTTTGCTTACAATTCTCTCTCTTTCCCTCCCTCTGCCCCTTCCCTCCTGTAAAATAAATAAATAAGTAAATAAAATGTATAATTCAATGACTTTTAGGTATTCACAGACTTGTTCCACCACAGCACAATCAACTACAAAATATTCTCATCACCACGAAAAGAAACTTTTGCATTCCTCAGCTATTACTCCAATCCTCCTATCGCCCCCACCCCTGCTCCCCAATCCGACAACCACTATCTACTGTCTGTCATTATAGATTTGCCTATTCTGGACATTTCATATAAGTAGATATTATTGATTGAATTATATTCTGCTAAATTCATTTGTTGAAGCCCTAACCCTCAATGTGACTGTATTTGGAGGGCTTTGAAAAAGGTAATTAAGGCTACATGAGGTCATAAGGGACCTGATCCAATAGGATCAGTGCCTTTATAAGAAGAAGATGATACCAGGGATGTGTGTGTATAGAGAAGAGACCACATGAGTGAGAAGACAACCAACTGAAAGCCAAGGAGAGAGGCCTCAGGAGAAAACAAACCTGCCAACACCACCTTGATCTTGGACTTCTAGCCTCCAGAACTATGAGAAAACAAAGTTCTCTTGTGTAAACCACCCAGTCCATGGTATTTTGTTATGGCAGGCCTAGCAGATTAATATAGTGGATTAATACAATATGTGCCTTTTCTGCATGGCTTCTTTCATTTAGCATAATGCTTTCAAGGTTTAATTCATGTTGTAACACATAACAGTACTTCATTCTTTTTGATGACAAATAATTTTCTATTATTTGAATGTATCATATAACATTTTGTTTATCCATCTGTTAATGAACACGTGGGTTGTTTCCACATTTTGGCTATTATTAAAAATACTGCTATAAAGATTCATGTACAAGTTGTAGACATATGTTTTTATTTCTCTTGTCATATGTATCTTGTGTGTGTATACATATCTAGGAGTAGATTTTATGGGTCATATAGGAACTCCATATATAACCTTTGGGAAACTGCCAAACTCTCTTCTGAAATGGCTATACCATTTTATATTCTTACTAGCAATGACTGAGGATTCCAATTTCTCTACATCCTCGTCAACATTTGTAATTGTCTATTTGATTATAACCATGCTAGTGGATGTTAAATACTTCTCACTGTGGTTTTTTGATTTATCTAATAACTAATATCTCTAATAACTAACATCTTTTCATGTGCTTATTGGTGATTTGTATATCTTCATTGGAGAAATGTTTATTTGGATTCTTTGCTTATTTTTATATTAGCGAATAATTTTTAACTTTTCAATGACTGAGTTGCAATCATTCTTTATATATTCTAGATATAAGTTCCTTATGAGACACATAGTTTGCAAAACATTGCCCCATTCTGTGTTTTGTCTTTTCACTTCCTTGATGGTGTCCTTTGAAGCATGGAAGTTTTAATTTTGTTGATGTCTAATTTACCTACTTTTTCTTTTGTTGCTTGTGCTTTTGATGTTTTATCTAAGAAACTACTGTCAAATCTAAGATCACAAAGATTTACTCCTTCATTTTCTTCTGCTAGTTTTATAGTTTTAGATTTTACATTTAAGATCCTTTGTCACTTTTGAGTTAATTTTTTATATATGGTGTGAGGCAGGGGTTTGGTTTCATTCTTTTGCGTGTGATTATCCAGTTATCTCAACATTATTTGTTGAAAAGATCATTCATTTCTCACTGAATTGTTTTGGAATTGTTAATGAACATCACTAAACTGACCAAAATTAAAGAGTCTAAAATTCTGGACTCTCAATTCTATTCCATTGATTTATACATCTATGTTTATGCCAATACAATCGATATGAATTTAGTCTGTACATCTGCATAAGATTACCACATGGGCTGGTCACCATACATCTATGTATTATTTAGTCAGCCTGAACAGTCTTTTTCAAGCCCCCAGAACTGGATCTTCTGAATCTCGTCTCTGATGGGTACCTTGTAGGGGAGGAGATCTAATTCTAAGCCGACCCCTAATGGTGTTTCAAATAGATTGGGGTGTTAGGTCTGATGGCTCACTATGGAATTCTAAGAATTAATTAGCTTTGGTAGACAACTGGTCAGTGTAGCCATGTTGTGGCTATTGTTTTTAAATTATAAAAGTAGTATTATTACATCCTTAAGAAAACAGCAAATGGATAAGAAATTTACCAAAATCAGAACCTGCTTGTTAAAATTATAATGTAGTTATCAATGATCTAATGCATTACTATAGATATGCCCTTTTTTCTCCAGTAGAAATACGTTTTTGTATCATTTTTGGGAGTTAATTGGAACTGAGAATTCCATTTGGTATTATTTTGGTACCTATTGTTTTTGCTATGGTTTGAAAGACCATACACATTTTTGGAGACACATCAGGCACAAATCAGGCTTTGGGCCTAGGAAAAGTTTCTTATGTCATAAGGGTGCATTCATAGGAACGTATTTGCCTGGATTTATTTTGAAGTGAGGCTAAGATTTAACATGTAGTTTGTCTTCATATTGAACTTTTTTCCTAAGAGGATACGTGCATTGCAGATACATCATCGCATCCTTACAATGATTTTTAAGACTGGCTCCATATGTTTAGGTTAAATCAATTAGGTTTCCTGGGCATGTGAGTGGGATGGGGCACATCACTAATAGCAACCTGGGCTCCGGCAATCATATCGCTTAGATTTTCTTCAGGTTGACCAGCAAGGGGCACTAAAGCATAGCATCTCTTCCCTGTTTCCTCCCAGCAACAGCAGATGTTTCACTAAGCGAGTGATTGGGCAGGAATCTGGAAGCTGTGCACTCTATAGTCAGATCAAAACACGGGTGGAGGTCTCTTTGATATTTTTCAAAGGTATTGATATTTTTTAAATGAGAAAAATTCTAATTGGGTGAAAAAGACAGCAAAACAATTTCAAATATAGAATCAGTCTTTGCTTTCAAGCCACCATTCTCCTGTCTAGTCAATACTATTAGGTAAACCAGCAGAACACTGTCATTGCTTTTCTGTGAATTACTGCACTTTTTTTTTTCCACCCAGAGAACATAATGGCCTAGCCACGTAACGAGTTCCTAAAAGGATGGACTGCTTGATGTTACGGTGACAAGCAATTATTATCGAGGCCTCCCGGTTGGTCTTTTTTTTTTCCCTTTAAATTTTGCCTGCCTATTTATTTCCATCAACTACTGAGGATGACTCTCTTATTGTTTCAAATAAAGGATGCAATCTATATGCTAGGCACACATTATGAATAATTCCTTGTCATAACAAGGCAGGAATGTCCTTCAGAGACTGGCAGGAAGTTACTGAAGCTGTTTAGTATTTGGTAATGGGCTTTTCTTTTTAATTTTAGCTTTTATCCCTGCTTAATCACTTCAAGGTACTGAAACACAAAGAATGACAGCATTCAATAATTATTCCGCCAAGCTAGAAGCAAATACCCATTATTCTTTCATTCTAAATCAAAGAAACCATTTTTGGGAGCTCTGTCCACTTATCCATATGATAGAAATGATGCATGTAAAGGCAATTAATTCAATATTAACATTCATTTACAGGTCAGCATGTAACAGTTTGAGTAAAATATTATTCAATTTTCTTTTAAGACTTGGGTTTTTTGGACCTTGCTGTTTGTAGCATGTGGGAATTGTATATTAAAACAGATCACATACTTCTTCACTCACCTCATTAAAGCCCTCTTCCCCTCAAATACAATCCAAAACCTCAAATGCCTGATTACTTAAGAACCCTTAAGAAGTCTTAGCTAAATGATGGATAGTTCAGAGTACAATTTCTAATATTTTTCCTTTTGCCTGCCAGAATTAGAAATCAGAGGCTGCAGAGCACAGATTTTTTAGGGGCTGAGACAGAGATCAAGAGTGGAGTGAAAAAGAGCGAGAGAAAGGAAAAACCATAGGTTCCATGTTTTCTAAGCACACCGGAGGTTTTCCTTCTTAGTTGCTCCTGATGGTTTTGATACGTCCCTTCCACTACCCGGGTCTTTCTTCTCTCTGACCTCAGGGAGATGGACACACAGACCATAAACACCTAGCATGTTTAAGAGCACACACACACAGGGTTGGCGTGTGGGGTGCACATTCTGGCTTTATGACCTTGAGGAGGTTACTTATGTAAGCCTCAGCTAATTCTGTGCAGGGAGGATTCTCACATTCATCCAACAAATACTCATTACATGCCCACTATCCTCCAGGCACACGATAAACACATACCGTTGTCCAGAGGATCCAATGAGAGAATAAATGTAAAGCTCTTAGCAATAAATAATGGCTGTTATTACCTATTGAGAACCGACTGTGTGCAGACCCTATGCCATATACTTGGGGCAATTTCCTAATCCTTGCCTCAGTTTTCCTCATCTGGGAAGGGAAATTCTTGTCTCAAGTGGCTCTTGTGAGGTTTAAATGAGGTCATGTATACGAAATGCTCAGAATACTGCTCAGCGTATAATACATGCTTTACAAATGTTTGTATTATTACCTCAGTTTCTCAGTAACAACCAGGAGAGGGAGTGTTATTATCAGTACTTGAAGAGTGAGTTAAACAAGGCTCAGGGAGGCAAGATACATTGGCCAAGGTTAAAGGACAGGTAAGCTGCAGATTGGTACCCGTGTCTGCCTGGACCCAAAGCCTGTCTCTGCTTTTCCCCCTGAACCTTGGTGCCTCCTGGATACATGAATTGTCCCGCTTGAGATCACACAGACTGTTTATGCAGGAATTCCTTTTTAGCTCTGAAGTGCCACTCCCCAGTTCCTCTGAGTTTCTCTGTTACTGCGCCCATAGGTGAGCAGGAACGCGCAGGCACAGTTGCATGCGCGTGCAGGCGCACGCGTGCACACACACACACACATCTATAGTCTTTGCACTTAGTATTCATTCGGAGCAATGGCTTCTCTCCTCAGGGTAATTACACTGTCAGTTATGCATTCAGCAGAGATGGCATTTGCTGCTCTAGAACCTTTTTGCTCACTTCTTGCTAGGCGATGTTAAAAAGGTAAATTTAGTTTTTCAATCTGTGAGCTTTCTTGTTTTGCTGGCTTGCTCATTTCATCATTCACGCATTCATTCATTCTGTCATCTGTCATTCTTCAAACGGTCACTGAGAGCAAGGCCTGGTCTGAGAAAAATTCTTAAATTTTTATTAACCACATGCTATGTTTCTCAGTATACAAAATATCGAATCCTAATTGTAGATCTTGTACAAATTAGTTTCAAAGGACAGAATGTGACCAAAGACATTGTTTGTTTGCTTTTCACATCCCCAGTGGTTGCCATTGACTGTCAGCTGAAGATAGTTCTATCGACACTTCACAGCTTAAATAAGAAGCATATTTTCTCACAGTGTCCTTTGTATATCTTCCCCCTGGGAAGCCCACAGTTACAAATTATAGGAAGATGGTTTAAAGCCAAATGAATCTCCTTCTGAGACTCACGGGGGAAAGTGACTGCCTTAATAAACTGTCTTTTTGGCTTGATGAAATTGAAAATGTTGCAAACGTTCTAGAGGGCAACATCATACCAGCTGATAATGAATTTATGGAAAACTGAGTTCCATAGTCAAATATGCTATTGCTTCTTTAAAAAAATACAATACAATACAAGAACAGATTCCCCCCCACCCCCAAATGTACCTAAATCAGGAGGAGGAGCTTTCCCTGTATGGCATGAATTCTCAATTTTAATGCCCTGAATGAGCTATAAGTTTTGAGAATGCATTTGCTGTTTGTTGTTCACTGAGTAGCCATTGTTTCTCCTTTTAATAATATTTCAGCTCTTGGGACGCCTGGGTGGCTCAGTTGGTTGGACGACTGCCTTCGGCTCAGGTCATGATCCCGGAGATCTGGGATCGAGTCCCGCATCAGGCTCCCAGCTCCATGGGGAGTCTGCTTCTCCCTCTGACCTTCTCCTCGCTCATGCTCTCTCACTGCCTCTCTCTCAAATAAATAAATAAAATCTTTAAAAAAATAATATTTCAGCTCTTCCCTGGGGAAAGGTTTGTATAGGCTCTTGATTAAAAAACCAAACCAAACCACACCAAACCAAACAAAACATAAAATAACCAAACAAGAAAATCCCTTGATTGCCTTATCTTCCAGTCTTTTGGGAATTTGTGCTGTGACAGTTGCTCATTACTGTCCTTACTGGGTTTCTTCCTTAGAGCTTCTTTCTGGGAATGCCCTAGATGGCCATATTGCTAAAGAGAGAAAGGCTTCTGTTCAGCTTCATTATTTGGTAATATATGGAGCATTGTAAAAGGAACTTTAATTGTTTCTGACTGGTATTAATTGTCACTATTTAGGGGTTATCATGAGGCTTCTGCCAAAAATTTGAGAAAAAGTGATTAGCATTGAGAATTAAATGGCAGAAGAGATACATAACTCATTAGATCAGAGTTATATCAAAAGTGCCTTAAAAAGAAAGCCCTGTTGATAATATTTACCAATCACCATGATCAGAACAGATGCTGCAGTTTCAGACTTTAGTCCTCTCATTGCTGGAATGTGGTAAGGTCTAGGATTTCCCAGGGAGAGAGAAGTGAGGATGGCCAGCATGAGAGGAGTCAGGACAGCAGTGCATTATGGACTAGTATAAAAGCATGTTTCTAACTTAATGATTGGTTTGCAGAGGTGGATTTTCTAAGTGAATAGACCCTGAATCTTCCAAATCAATCTTCACTTTTATACCTAATTTTTTACTCATAAAGATATATGATTTCTTTCAGATCCCTACAAGACCAGACTCCTGGTATGGCTACAATTGTGCACATGGTGGCTATCAGCCAGCCAGCAGGGCTGGAGAGCAAAGATCAAAGGGGTGTGGGATGGGCTAACATTGGCCACGCCCATTCAAAAAGGGATGCTGGGTGGGCCAACTTTGGCCATACCTGTGTTGCCACTACCACACCCACTGTGAGCTCTTGCTCAAAGTTTTGCTTTGTGCCATCCATAGTGTCAGGTCTACCCACACTTTAGGAGATAGATTCATAAGGCTATCGTTCTAATTTCTTATAAATCATAAATGTTTGATCTTGCATCAAATATTAATTTCTTCTATTTCATGCTTACCAAGAAACCTTCTGATTAGAACTTTACTCTTGCTGTGGCAGCCTGTGGTGTGCTGGCTATTGGACTTAGGGTCTAGTTCCTTGGGCAGTTCTATTTCTCAGGACAAATTAATAAACTGTAATTCTAGTTTGCTAGTAACAATTCTAGTTACTTGGCCTATTACTTATTACTGAGAAACAATTTATGCTAAGGTATCTGAGCCTATGAAGCCAAATTTTAGACTATGGCAAACTGACTAAAATAAACATGTTGCTCTTGGCCTTTCTCCTTTATTTTCAGTTGTAGTTTTGTTGGAAATGTTTATTTGTCTCTGTAGTAGACTGTAAACTCCTTGAGAACTGGGGCCATCTATATTCCAAACACTTAGTACGAATGCATAGTACAGAGTAAAAACTCCATAAATATTTACTGAATGGAATAAGAAAAAGTGTGTGATACTCAGGATGCTAGTAAACTAGTAGCAATGCAAGCTTTTAGCTAAACTTACCAATCATTTTGTTTTCAACTAGTTTATTTTTTCATTACAAAATATTCATAATGCCTTGGAGGTTGAAGATCTTTCATCTGTTTGTTTACAGGTTACAACAAATATATTGCAACCCTGACAGTGGTTGATATAAAGTAATCTTGTCTGTAAGATGTTTTATTTTGTCACTACAGAATGCTTCCTGTATTGTTTTATGTCTATCAGCTCTGTGAATATTTAGGAGTGTTGGAAATCATTTTGTTCTTGGCACTAAGGGCTAGTGATGAGAAACTAGTTATATCAAGAATAAAGCAGTCTTGATATAGATGAATCCCTTTATTGAATAATCTTCAAAATAACACCAATGAATGGTATTCATGCTAATACAGATAATTTTCATCACCCAGAAAAATCTACCCATTGTTTTGAAGCACCCCTCAAAACATTATCTCACTATGTTCAAATTTTGGGGCAGAAGTTCAGGGATGATAAACAAGTCTATTGGAAATAGCCTTTTCAAAAAGAAGCACATCCAGAAGAAGATGAATGGGCTGGATGATAAGAGAAATAAAAATGGAAATAGTTCTATTTATCCATTGGTCTACATTCCAGCTCTTTCTCATTTCTGATTCTACTGGCCTGTCAACCCTCACGGATATGGGTGATCTAAGAGAGAAAGGGAGAGTAACAGAAAGGAAGGAAAGGAAAGGAGAGAGAGAGAGAGAGAGAGAGAGAGATACAGAGAAAGAAATTGAACCAGAATAAATTATGAGTGTGTGTGTGTGTGCGTGCATGTGTGTTAGGGACAAGCAGATACTTCAAAGCTTAGTTCTTATTTTTCTCAAACTGGAAAAAAAATCAGAACAAAACACTATCCCTCTAGCAAACATCTTCCAAAAGAAAGAAAAAAATATCCTTCAATTATTATGAACTATATTTCTAGTGCTGTAACTTGGCTTACTAAAGAACTCTAGCAGAAACAACCAACAAGGCATTTCCTGTGGGTGAATTAATTACTCTAAGTGAACAGTATGTCCAAATCCCTTGTCCCTTCTGTTAGATTGGTGCTTTGTGCTTCAGGGATGAGATAGGAAACTTTCTTGTCTCAAGCAGCAATCATGTGGTCTCCATCTTCCTGTCACTTGTCAATTATAGCATCATACAATACCCACCATGCAACAACAGTACCCATGTTATCATATCAAGAACTGACCTTATTAGTGGCATCTACAGCTTCATTATAGGCTACCCAGGATCACCTTTGCTTCTTTGATAGAACCGCATTTGGAAGAGAAGCCATGCATTTTGGAATTGTGTTTGTATTGAGAAAGAAGTTAATGCTGTTTGTTTTCACAAGCAGAGAGGAAGTTATCAACCCTGTAGACTCTAAAATTCTAAACCTCAAGAGCTTTTAAAATTTCCTCTGTAAGGCATCAAACAGCTGTTTCTCTTGGGAGGGCTCCTGGAAGCCAACTGAGTTGAACATGGGGTAATGGAATGTGGGCTTGAAAAAAATGGAATGCTGAGATCCAGCTTGTCATCTCACACACACACACACACACACACACACACACACACACACACACCCAGGCCCCAGAACCTGTGAAAAAGCTCAATGAAGCTCTTTCCCTTCTCCCCCAACAGCCAGGCTGAACAAGAATCCAGCCTCTCCTCTGTCTAGGGGAGTGACTTTTCTCAGGTCACCTTCCAGGGGCCCATGCTCAGAGGAACGCTGTGACAAGAAGCACAATGGTGGTCCAGCTGCCTTTGAAGCAGCAGCCTCAGGAAATCCCAGCCAGGAGAACAACAGCAATGGCAGCAGCAGCAAATCCTTCTCGCAACTGCCACATGACGGACTCAAGAGACCTTTCTCCCTGTTGAAGAAAGTGGAGGCCAAGGGCGTGTACCTTACATATCATTCTGTTTCTCCCGTACCGTTGTCTGCCTCCTCCTACTAGAGCTACAAGTAGCTCCTGGGCACCCACCAACACTGCCCCCTCTTGGGGTGTATCTTTGACACTGGCATGACCATCATAACCATTTGCAATAAATCAGCTTCCTGCCCCTGGGTGTGTTCCTTTGTCAACACCTGACTGTGGCATTCTGCCATGGTTGTCCTGTTGAGGCCACGGGAGAGGCCATGCCCTAGGAATCAAAGCTGATCTCTTCTGCAGGAAGAGAAGACCTATTCCAGGGTCAGGCATGCAGAGAAAACCTGGGTTCCAGGACAGGAGACCAGAACTTAGTAAGTGGTTAGATCTGGGCTTCCAGGGGTCGAAGCATGCTTCCAGGCCTTGCAGGGGAGGAGGGGAAGGATGACTTTGTTGCATGGATGTGGGCCTACAGCTGTGAAGGGAGGCAGATGAGTAAGCTCTATGCCAAGGATGTACCCTAGAGCTCTGTGCTCCCCTATTCCTTTTGCTGGGCTCAGTCATCTCGTAAGACCCTCTTTAAATGGTCCAGCCCAGTTTCAGAGTGCTTTGGGGAATTCAGAGGATGGTCTTGGGTCAGCTGTTGAGAGTAGCATTAGAGAGAGGGTGTATCCCTGAGACGGGCCTGGACAGACCAAGAGAGACCCCACATTGTAGCCAAGGCAACACACAAGCCACCCAGGGGGCAGGTCTCCCTGTGTCACCTAAGTCAGAGGATCAGGTTTGATTGAACTAAATGATGGGCCACCCCGGATCACTTCTCGTCATTTATTCCCATAACCTGCCCAGTAGGCAACACATCAATAAAGTTCAACAATGTCGGTCATGATCGTTTAAAGAGCTAATAGTTACATCCATCTTTAAAGTAGGATTTCCAGTTTTCCAATCACTTCCAAGTTTTCCATATAATCTGCCAGCTGTAATATCTTGTTTGCAGGGGTGGCCAACAGATGGGGTTTATACCATTAGTAAGGGTTCAATTTAGCACATTTGAGAGCCAACACACTAGAGAACACAGGTTTATATAACAGTTGGCCACAGTCCACAGTCTTTAAGGAAGAAACTATCTTACCTCTTTGGGTAAAATAAAACTATTTTACAACTTTGGGTAGTTATCCTGAAAAGGAAATTGTATTTACCATGGAATGTGGGATCTTGAAACACCCAAAGACTATCAGGAAAAAAAAAAGAGTATAAAAAGAAAAGAGTTCAGAATAAAATATGGTACATATTTTGTAGAGTGGCAGCTAGTTTCTCTAAAAGAAACACTAACAGGATATTAAGGTCATCCCTTAACCTGTAAACTATCTTGTGAGTGATAAACCCTCCTTCTGTGAAAGTTACAATAAACATCAGTGTGTGAGGGACAAGGAAAAGAGAACTCGAGATGGATACAAACCAACACTTTATTGGGCCTTGAGAAATTTGACTGAACACTGGAAATCAGGGTCTTTGTTTTTAGGGGAGAGATTCTGAGATCACTGGGGCATGAAAGTGTTCTCAGGCTAATTCCAAGCTACCAAAATGCAGAGTCCAAAGACACTCAGAATCTCATAAAGTGTCTTGCCAAGAAAAAATGGAACTTTGCCTTCTTGGCTTCTAAAAAGAGGGTTTCCATCCAGGTTCCCACTGGAATGGAGAAGTCATTCACATATTTTCCCACCCTTTTTGGTCTCTCTGAATCACAAGGACTTGATTTTAGTTGGTTATTTACAAAAGGAAAATGGTCCCTTAAAATTAGGCCAAAGACCAGTCTTCAGGTAAAAAAAGAAGGTTAATAAAAATAGAAGGATGTAATGCATGAGTATAATAGTGGAACAAAAATTATGTTATGTAAATAACATAAAAATGTTAAAGGTGGTTGTCTAATGGAATCAAATAAGCATATCTTCTATGATGAAGGTGCTTTATTTGATGAATAGATAAAACTTACCTTCCCCCAAATTTTATTTAAAACTTAAATCCATAAAGAAAAATGTCCATTTTCAATTACCACTTAGCTCTACTAGTCAGTCCTTCCCATTTGCTTTTTGGCTAACTGCATAGCAAGAGCCCAGATCACTATAGTTAATCCTGAATAGTCTTACATTATTTTAAAATGTCTACACTTATGGGTCCTTGGATGGTTCAGTTGGGTAAGCATCTGACTTCAGCTCAGGTCATGATCTCAGGGTCCTGGGATCGAGCCCTGTGCTGGGTTCCCTGCTCAGTGAGGGGTCTCCTTGTCTCTCGCCCTTTCCCCCTCTCCCCACTTGTACTCTGTTTTCCTCTCAAATATATAAATAAATAAATATTTCTAAAAATAATTTTAAAAACGTCTACCTTTAGAAACAACTAAGGAACCAAGAGACTAACAAAGACCACTCTTGGCTGCTTTATTTAATTCTTTCTATTAGATTTGAAGTCTAAAAAAATTGAAAGTAATGAGGATCTCAGATTCATCATTTTGGACCTAATTCTCAGGTTGTAAAAACAGTTCCTAATGTCTATTGAATGCTTATTGTATGCCAACAGTGGAGTTAATTGCTATAAAAGCCTTATTTATGTGAACCCTTACAAGAGTTCTAGAAGAGAGGTAATGGAATTAGTTCCATGTATAGATAAGCTGGAGGCACAAAGAAGGTAAGTCAACTTCCCAAGGTCACAGAGCAAACAAACGGCAGGAGAGGGATTTGAATCCCAACCATTTGACTCCAAAACCCACACTCTTGATCATGAAACTTTACTGCTTTGTAAAGCTATATGATATTGCAGCTAACTCTTTCTTTGGTGACAATCTGGTGCTCAGAATTCTCTATTTAAATATTTGTGCAGAATATAAACAGTACCCTGAGAGTCGACAATGGGTATATTACTATGAAATTCTTAGACAAAATTCAGTGTCCGTAAATCTCAAGTTTTAAATGCAGGAGGAGATGTCATGCGCCTGATAGCTCTCACCCCAAAGGATGTATTTTTGGAAAAGTCTAGAAGTGCAACTGCAAAATGTATGATTTTAGCCCTTATCTATATGCAGGCATTTAGAGGGGTTTTGGCAGGTGGAGGTCTTAGGATGCACATAATCTAGATTTTCAGCTGGGTTAAGTGACTGGTTCAGGTCATGACAACTAGTTAACAACATGAATGGGATGAAGACATGAGTCTCAATTCCTGTTTCAGGACTCTCCCCAAACTATTTCTTCATCTAAACCCCAAGAAAAGAATGGAGAATTCTTTAACCGAGCAGCAGAATTTCAATTAGTACAATTAGTACCTGGAATGTAGTGGTTTTGGTTCCAGTGGTTATTTGCCCCTATGATGGGCTTTAAGTATTTCAGATTTTTTTAGAGCTTGCCAAAAATAGGTCTGTAGAGGCCATGAAATGTTTTGTTTGTAAGAGAGGAAAAGAGACAAAAACATAACTTTAAAAAAAATGGTGACTATGCAGGCAAAAATAATGATATGGGAAATTAAGTCCCATGCCTAGAGGTCTGAAGCTGATAACTTTTCCTGACCCCAGTGGGAAGATTTTTTTCCTTTCGTGGGGAGCACAAAATCCTTGGCTCTGCTTTTATTCTTCCTTTGAAGACTATCTCTTCCCCCTATTAGCACTAGGTAGATCAGGTGACAATAAGTCCAATCTGGGACTTAAATTTAAAATATCTTCCTCTCAATGATGTTGTAGAGGCTTCTGCTCCAAGTTGGAGAGCACTGTGAGCTGCTGGGGCCCACAGAGGCCTGACACTGAGTAATGCCTGTGGTATGAGGGGGCCGTTACCCACCAGCAGCCTCGGGTGTGGGAAACTATTCCTCAGCCCAGGGAAGGCAGCCCAAACTCGGAAAATTTGATCTCCTTCCTTTGCCAAAGAGCAAGCTACAAGATTCTGGGTCCCATCACTATTATTATAACTGTAGGGAAAAAAATGACTTAATTGTAAACCAATGACCTCATCCTAATAACCAGGGTCTAATCATCTTTAAAGAAAGCTGCCTTCTTCATTCCTGCCAACTTGCAAATGAAACAAATTACATTGGAACATGATTATATTCATTAGTGATTATTCCATGAAAATAGCGAAGATTTGAATTTACCCTACATTTAACTAACACTTAGACAACTAACACTGCAGTGCAGCCTCGGGCCAAATGTTGATGGACACTGTTAGAATATTCCATCCCAGCCTATGAGCATACTAGTGACTCTCTTCGTCAATGAGATGTTGGTTCAGGGTAGAAAAAGAAAACAAGGCAACAAAAACACTCCTTCAGCTGGACACAGGAATTCCTTAGTTTAGAACCTTTGAATGATATTTCTCTGACTTAACCCTGTGTTTTTCTATGGGAAAGAATGACCCACGGTACAAGCCAACTCCCTTACTGTAACATGTCAATGTCATGGGAGATTGAAGTGATGCAGCTTCCAGAAAGACAGCGTGAGGTCTGGTGGCAGGTGCATAAGCACTTGCCGAGGGCCTGACATCCACTGCTTCCCATTCGGTGCATGCCTGAGGCGTCATGTGAAGTCAAGGCATGGGGGAGGTTCGCTGGCTATCTAGGCATTCCATTTAGGAGGGAGACAGAAGAGAGAATAAAGTTCGAAAAAGAAAAAAAAAAGCACCGTTACAGACAACATTCCCCAAAGTTGTTTTGGTTAAGCATTTTCTTTTTAAAGATTTTATTCATTTATTTAACAGACAGAGATCACAAGCAGGCAGAGAGGCAGGCAGAGAGAGAGGGGGAAGCAGGCTCCCTGCTGAGCAGAGAGTCTGATGTGGGGCTCGATCCCTGGACTCTGGGATCATGACCTGAGCCGAAGGCAGAGGCCTTAACCCACTGAGCCACCCAGGTGCCCCTGGTTAAGCATTTTTGAGCTGATTTCTATGTCCTCATTGAGAGACTGATTAGCAAGTTTCCACTTTTCCAGATGAAAGACCTCCAGTGAGAAAGGACAAAGCTGGAGGCAGAAAGGCGTGCCTGAGATTGATGAACAAGTCAGAGCAGGACTGGAGCAGCATTCAAAATGTCTGAGACCTGCTTCTGAGCTCTGACAGGGAAAGGGAGTCCAGATTTTGGAAAGGAAGAAGTTTAAAAGAGTCAGCAAGCTTCCCTTCCACAGTGGTTCAACTGGTTAGACTTCTTCAGATCCACATCCTAGGTCGTGATGTGCGTGGGTCTAGGAGCATGTGGGCGTGTCAGCGCGGAGCCAGCCCTCTCTCTAGTGGAACATCCCCAGGCCATGTCATGGTGAGAGTGGGTCTGTGTGATTTCCTATCAGAATCACCACACAATGCTATCCTTTTCTTGAGGAAATGCCAACACCATTGAGCTACTTAGCCATCACAAGTTTCTAGAGAACAACCACCTTTACCTTACACCAAGGAAATAACTTTCTCATTCAAACAAATATGGTTGGAATCAGTGAACAGAAAGCCCTGCCTCAAATATGCTGTGGAGCCCCTCAGAGGGGGATCCAGTGATAGAGTTTAATGTCATTCTAAAATCCTTGGTTGAGCCAACCCTCTGGCATGGCAAACTCATAGGTAAGTGGATACTTGGTACTTCGCTGTATTCCATGATTTGTTTCTCTGCTTTCACTTGACTCTTAACCCTGCCCAGCTTCCTGTAATCCACCTGCAAATTTGGTCATAGAGTGACAATGTTTTCCAGAGTAATTTTTTGGAGCTATTTTCGAATTGACCCACATTGATTTTTCCTCTTACTAACCTGGCATGGAAATGGAGTTAGTAGAAGAGAAATATCTATAGTTGTGATAATGGGGTGGAGTAGATGTATTAAACCAATATGGACTGAGAACCCACCATATGCCAGATACTTTTCTAGTCCTGGAAATAGAGCTGTGAGCAAAATTCTTAAAAATCTCTTCTCTTATTGAATTTACATGTGTGTGTGTGTGTGTGTGTATGTGTATGTAATTGGGTGGGATAGGAATGTGTATGACAAATGGCTAAAATCAGTGGAGAATTTTAATTGTATATTAGAGAGCAATAAAGTGCTGTGGAGTCAAACTAGAAAAAGCGGGGGGTACGGAGTGCCTGGCTGGCTCAGTTGGTGGAGCATGGGATGCTTGATCTTGAGGTTTTGAGTTCGAGCTCCACATTGGGTGTAGAGATTGCTAAAAAAATAAAATCTTTTAAAAAAGGAATAAAGAAAAAGAGGATAGGAAGTTTTTCACGGGGAAGTGATGGGTGAACTTTAAATAAGGTGATAACAGAAAGCTCAGTGAAGGTAACATTTTAGCAAAAACATAAAGAAAAAATAGCAACCCCTAAGGTCATGTAGGGAAGTTTTCAGACCCGGGAATAGCAGGTAGAAGGTCTCAGCCAAAGCCCCATGATGCCCAGTTTTAGGGTGTGTCATTCTCATGGTATCCTATGTCAATGGTGTCCATAGGAATTGTGTTATGAACAATATGAGGTAGGAAACATGGCAGACCCATCATGAGGTAGGATTCTGGGAAGAGCCAGAAAGCCAGAACAAGGGGGAATCAGAGAGAAAATGAGGGCCATGTATTTTCAGGCTCTTGTGAGTATTTTCAGGTTCTCTTGAGTAACTGTAGGGAGGCAAGTTGACTACACAAAGAAATTTTAGAGAACCTCATTTCTCATGATACCACAGTTTCTAAAAATGTTGGATTATGCCTAGGAATCTTGGGTTTTATAGTAAATAAGTGAACTCCATGAAATAAATGTGAAATGTCTTTGTTTGCCTGGTGGCCTTTCAATTCTCTAGCATCCTGCGGAACTTGGGAATGAAAGTTGCCTTGAAAATCAACACCACTTATGATGGGAGATTACCATATTATTTGGAACATTCAATTCTGCTACAGAAGACAAGAAAACAAGACAAATGATGAAATCCTTAGGCATAGATAATAAGTAAGCTAGTTCCTTATGTGCTACAGGCAAAATTCACAGCATGTGTTAAGTACAGATAGAAAGTAATTTACATTATGTTAAGACATATAAATAGAAAAATGAGCTGTATGATGAAACAAACAAGAATGTTACCTATAGATAGAAATGGATAGGAATGTCATATCATAAATCTTGATCATGCTGCCTCTAGGCTAACAGCTATGCTACCCCTACATTATTAACCACTCATTGGTGACCCTCTATATGGTCCCATTCTGGCCCCATAGCAGGTGTGCTAAAAAAATGCAAATAAAATCTATGGCTGTTCAGCAAGATAATTGGCAAGCTGCAGATATTGGCCAGGATCCTTTTCTCTGCATCTCCATGATAGAGCAACTAAGTGCCATTGGCCCAGAAGGTACTTCTGTCTGCAGCCTCTCTTGCTCATGCCTCAGCTCTGGCCCCAAAGCACCCCATTAGTGCAGAGAACAAGACCTATGGACCTTCATAATCCAGGATTCGGGTAGGGGGTGCTGTCTGTCATCTGTTTGTATCCTAGCCTCATGGACTGACTCCATCTCTTTCCCCTTGCTTGGTTGTTTTTGTATTTTATTTTATTTATCTTTCTTTAAGATTTTTAAAATTTTTTTATTAATTCATTTGATGGACAGAGATCACAAGTAGGCTGAGAGGCAGGCAGAGAGAGAGAGAGGTGGAAGCAGGCTCCCCGCTGAGCAGAGAGCCCAATGCGGGGATCGATTCCAGGACCCTGGGATCATGACCCAAGCTGAAGGCAGAGGCTTTAACCCACTGAGCCACCCAGGCTCTGTTTTTGTATTTTAAATCAATTTAATAAATGGAATGATTCCAGCATCTTAATTTTATCTGTGTGCTTTCCTAGTCCATGACCTCTAGGACATCTTGGGATAATTTCCCTCACACCACCATTTCCTTACAATTTCCTCACTATTTCACCATACCCTTACAATCTTGATGCAAAGTTCAAGGTGCTGTGAAGTTCTTAATAGTTCTTATATTAGGTTACTATTTCCTGAATCCTGACATTCACAATGAGTGAACAACGTCCTTTAGCGTCATTGTCTAGAAAGAAGTAATCTTAAAATATAAAAAGAAGAGAATGAGCTTACTGTGTCTCAGCAAGTATCTTATATTTTTATTAATTGTGAGAGACATTTCAAATCTTGACTTATCCACCTGTAAGCTTAAAAGAAAAACACAAGATCTAGATCAGGGCCATTTTGGAATGAATAGGGGATCTTCTGAGATGCAAAGCCTTGGCTCATGAGTTTTCTCTTACTATTGCATCTACTATTACTACTGATTATAATTGTTAGAAACATGTTTGTACTGGTCGCTTCAGATAAGTGGGCTGAAATAAGGAGTTGTGGGTTTGACTCATCATAATATATGAGAGTCAACTATAGGGCTCCTGGATGTGTTATTACAGCCTGGAAACTGCTGAGTTAGTGTATTACTTAGGCTTATAAAACCAAGCACAAATACATATTTTAAAAATTATACAGCTTCTAATCAGTTTAGCATGTTCTGTGGAAAATCGTCATGCTGAAAAAACAATACTATTAGTTATCCCTCCATAACTGAGTAGGTCAAAAGGGACAATAAGGGGTTATAGTAACAGAAAAATACCTTTTTGATTAGAGATTTTATTTTTCTGATTTTGTCTTTCCTTTCAGTGAGTTGATTACATTTGACCAGACTAAGCATACAATTATGTAAGGTCAGCAATCAGGATATGTTGATTTACCTACAACCTCCTCTTCCCCCCTCTAACCACCCATTGCCTTTTAAAATTTGTGATTTTGCAGAACTGAGTTTAGTTACATGATTAAAATTGACACATATTGTTATGATGCAAGTGGCTGAGGCGTGGTCCATCATTTTTGCTAGAAGCCTGAGTCTAAATCATATGGAAGTGGTGCTGAGGGAGGAAGATGGAGAACCCCTTCATTTTCAGGAGTCCCTTAACACATCCTCCAAAATGAATTCTAGTCTTGGGCCAAAAATAACCCATGAACCCAATAAGGGTGAATTTTAGAGAATATTTCAGATACTTTCAAAACACTTGAAAAAGAGGATTTTCAGGTCCTGCAAGGACCTACTTTTTTTTCCTACTTGGTCTTGGGTCCAGCTCCACCTCTACCTTCTTCTTGTTCTTACCTTCTTACCCCAGGTTAACTCAGCAAGGCTAGACATGCCCAGAGTGATGGTCAGGGTCATGCCAAACCCCAGCTCCCTTGCAGAAACCTCACTGGCAGTAGCCAAATATGGATATTCAGTACACACACACACACACACACACACACACACACACATTCAAACTCACAAACCACTTGAATCCGTTAAAGAAAAGATTTGCTAAGTTTGCTAGTTTTTTGGTTAAGGTATTTTAGAAGACTGCAATGCAGAATGCACTTTCCAAAAGAAATAAGGAACTCTTATCGAATCTGGTCTTGCTTTAAAACTAAATTTAGGACCCTTTAATTAACCTTAGTGGTTCTTATTTTGTAGCAAATGTTATTAAGTGAACTCTCTTCTCTTTCTGTGTGAAATCAGTAAGTGGGGGAGCATTTAGATTATTTGTTTGTTTAAAGGATTTTATTTAGTCGAGAGCGACAGCATGAGCTGGGGTGGGAGAGGGGCAGAGGGAGAGGGAGAAGCAGACTCCCCACTAAGCAGGGAGCTATAGGCAGGACTCAATGCCAGGACCCTGAGATGGTGACCTGAGCCGAAGGCCAGCACTTAACTGGCTGAGCCACCCAGGTACCTGCATTTGGCTAATTTAAATCAATGTGCAATTAGTCACTTAATTTCTTTATCTCTCTCTTGTCTGTAAGCACCATGAGGGTAAGAACCGAATCTTGTTCCTCCCTGTATCATCAATAACTGGTACCTAGCACTTACACGACGACATATTTTTAAAAGAATATGGATGGATATTCAGATGGTTGGAAGAATAAATGGAAGGAAAGAAGGAAGGAACAAAGTTGGGAGTTGGGTGGGTAAGGGCTCCAGCCTGTCAAAGACCTTGGCCTCCTTCTCTAAAGGCTCAGAAAGAGCAGTGGCCTGGCTGCAGAGAGGCACCTTCGAGCGTCTCAGGCAGCATGGGCCTGGTGTCAGATGGACCGAGGTTCCATCTTTGCTGTGCTCTCACTTGCAGCTTATTTAACTTCCTGGAGTCTCAGTTTCCTCATCTGAAGAGAGTACCATCTGCAACAGACTTTGCTATAAACACCAATAATATTCTCTCCACGAAAGCTCTTAGCTTGGTGCCAGGTGCAGAGTCCCACATGAGGAGACGTAAGCTAAATTCTTTCCAAGGGGCATGGATCTGAGGAAATTTTAGGCATATGAGCTGCAAATTCTGGGTGATGCAGAGGAGGGCTGAAGGACACAAAGTTAAATGCCAAGTCCTCTGATTTTCCTTCCTTATCGTGTTTGGACTAGAGATTTAGTATTTTCTTTTCTCCACCCATCTCTTGAAGGCGAATCCTATCTAGTGATCTAAGGCTCAATTCCCACATTTTAATCGCCTTCTGCACAGTTGGATGTTCTACTGTATACTTTTTGAAAAGTACTTTCTGTATGTTCCTGTTTAACATATCTGACACACCAAGCAAAGAATCCCAAGCTAGTGTCTCTTCTCAGGTTTCCTCTCTGCTAATTTCAGTTCTGTTCTCTGGTAATCCAGGCTCAAAGCCTTGGAGTCAGTTACCTCTGACTCGCCTCAAAAAGGGGTAAAACCATAGGGTCTTGAGCAAGTAACCTTGAGCCCATATCTGAACATGGATGCTTACCTGCTTTTGAATGGGTGAGCTTGCTATTTATAGCCACTAGCACCTGTGGACTTCCATATTTCTATGAGAATATGGGAGCATATCTCTCTGCAGTTATTAAAACTTGGAACCTCAAACTCAGCCTTGACAACATACTCCTCCTCAATGACCAGACTTGCAAATCAAAAGCTCCTGTTCTCCTTTTACATGATCTATTACTCATGGGCTTTGGGTGTGAAAGAGAACTGGGTTTGAGGGTACACTCAGTCCCTTTTTAACTGTGTGTCATTGGGCAAGTTGCTATACCTAGATAAGCCTCTATCCTTATCTAATAAAAGAGATAATAACAGTACCCATCTCATATGGTTTGGGGGGATTAATTGAGATAGTGCCCAGTGACAATGTCTACATTCTCACTGCTATTCATATCCACATAGCATAAAGTCATAATATCCTCTATTCAATACTGAAATTTCTTCTACAACATTACTGATTAGTAGATCATATAGCTTTGGCTCAACTTTTTAGGGATAGGTAGATCAGAGTATGAGGAAACCTGATTTACTTATGACTAAGTTTAGTGGTTATAAAGTTCATCCTTGAACTGAGGTTCCCCTTTCAGTAATTTTCACCATCTGGAGTACAAAGAATTTGCTGGAATCATTTTCCATTACAACAACCTTTTGAGTTCATGAAATCATCTCTCATGCTCCACTTTTATCTTTCACCTTGCATATTAAACACCACAAATTTTTGAAAATTTTCTCATATCCCTGGTTTGCTCCTCTTTATCAATATTCTTCTAAAAATATGTTGTCCTAAGCTGATCATGGAAATGAAATGCGCTGAAGATGGGCAAAATAATCTTGAAAAAGAACAAAGTTGGAGGAGTCACACCTCTCCATTTCAAACTTGGTACAAAGATACAATAATCCAGACAGTGTGATACTGGCATAAGGATAGACATATAGAGTAGAAATGAGAGTACAGAAATAAACCCTAATGGGCAGTCAATTGATTTCTGACAAGGGTGTCAAGATAATTAAATGAAGAAAGAATAATGATTCCACCAATGATCCTAGGATAAGTGGATATCCACATGTAACAGAAATTGGACCCCTTCCTCACAGCATATAAAGAAGTTAATTCAATAGGGATGATAGACTTGATCCACTTGAATCTAAGAGTTAAATCAAACTTCTAGAAGACAACAGAAGTAAATTTTATGATCTTGGATTAGGCAATAGTTTCTTAGACAGGACACCAAAGCACAAACAACAATAACGGTTAGATTTCACAAAATTAAAAACTCTGTGTTGTAAATTGTATCAACAAGAAAGTGAAAAGATAACCCACAGACTGGGAGAAAATATTTGAAAACCATATAGCTGATATGAGACTTGTACTCCGAATATGTAGAAAACTCTTAAAACTTAATAATAAAAACATAACTCTATTAAAAACAGGCAAAAGATCCAGGTAGATATTTTTCTCAGTAAGACATACAAATGGACAATAACTATATGAAAAGATGCACAAAATCATTAGTCATTAAGGAAATGCAAATCAAAACCACAATGAGATACCCCTTCACAGCCAATAGAATTGCTAACATCAAAAAGATGGCAATAACAAGGGTTGAAAAGCTTGTGGAGAAAACTCCTACATTGCTGGTGGGAATGTAAAAAGGCTTAGCAACTTTGAAAAAACTCTGCGATGGTTCCTTAATATGTTAAATGTAGAGCTATCCTATGACATAACAATTCTACCCCTAGGTATATACCCAAAAGAAATGAAACATAGGTTGGCACAAAAACTAAAAAATGGACTATTATTCATAATAGCCAAAAGGCAAAAACAACCTAAATGTCCATCAACTGATAAATGGATAAATGACATATGGTATGTCCACACCATGGGATATTACTCAACAACAACAACAAAAAAAGTGAAATACTGATCTGTGGTACAAAGTGGATCAATCCCCAAGCATTGTGATAAGTCAAAGAATCTAGTCACAAAGAAGCCCATGTTGTATGATTCCATTCATATGAAATATCCAGAGCAGGCAAATCTATACAGATGGAATGGAGATGAGAGTTTGCATAGGGCCATGGTGGTGGTGTTGGTGTTTGGAGGGAATAGACAATTACTATTAACAGTTACAGGGTCTCTTTTAGGGGAGATGAAAATGTCCTAAAATTAGGTGGTGGTGTTGGTTGCACGACTTTGTGAATATATTAAAAACAACTGAAGTATACACTTTATTTTACTTTTTTTTTTAGAGAGAGAGAGAGAGAGAGAACGCACATACAGGAGGGTGAGGAGGGGCAGAGGGAGAGCGAGAAAGAGAGAATATTAAGCAGGCTCCACGCTCAGCATGGAAGCAAACATGGGACCTGATCTCAGGATCCTGAGATCACCACCTGAGCTGAATTCAAGAGACAGACGTTTAACCGACTGAGCCACCCAGGTGCCCCGAATTATACACTTTAAATTGGTGAACTATATGTATATTAATTGTATCTCAATGAAGCTGTTAAATAAAAAGTGTGGTGAAAATTTAGTACAAAACTCTACTGCGATCTTTTTCTTTTATAGCTATTTTTTAAAAATTTTATTTTATTTTTTCAGTGTTCCATGATTCGTTGTTTATGCACCACACCCAGTGCTCCCTGCAATACATGCCCACCACCAGGCTCACCCATCCCCCCACCTCCCCTTCCCTCCAAAACCCTCAGTTTGTTTCTCAGAGTCTACAGTCTCTCATGGTTCATCTCCCTCTCCGATTACAAAACTGTACTGTGATCTGACCAGTCTTTGTTCACAGGGATTATTTGTGATTTTTGAGGCCTAGGCTTTATTTTACATTTTTGCATTTATAGCCCTACATTGTAGTTTGAATTGGTTCATCTCTATCATAAACTGGATGTCCCTTGGGGCACCTGGTGGCTCAGTGGGTTAAAGCCTCTGCCTTCGGCTCAGGTCATGATCCCAGGGTCCTGGGATCGAGCCCCGCGTCGGGTTCTCTGCTCAGCAGGGAGCCTGCTTCCTCCTCTCTCTGCCTACTTGTGATCTCTGTCTGTCAAATAAATAAATAAAATCTTAAAAAAAAAAACAAACTAGATGTCCCTAAGGACAGGGATTATTTTTATTAACTGTTATACCTCAATTTTCTTGCTAGCACTTTGTGCAGAGTGCTTTATTAAAAAATGGTTTGTTGAATGGATACATTTTAGGCTAAATCAATGTATCTTGCATTAGATTTAGGGAAGACATTTCTCATCTAATCAACCAATCCTCCTCAAGTCTCTTTGGTAGATTGCTGCTAAGCCAGGGCAATTCTGTCTTGTGCCTTGGCAATACTTCTTTTTTTTAATCAAAGTTAAGAGCTTTGCATTTATTTGTTAGATTTTATCTTCTTAGATACCATCAGTCATTCCAGCCAGTTAAGATTTCCTTAGATCTTTTCTCCATCATCTCTTCTCTTTTCATCTGCTTTTTATCACAAATAAATCTGAATAAGCACACTTATTATTAAAGACTTCTAAGCTGATTATTAAAGATGTAGAAGTCTCTCTCCAAGATGCTGATAATAACATTGAATAGGAGAGAACCAAAATCAAAGACTGGTGGAACAGCAAACACTCGCTTGAAGACTGATTTGGTTGATGGCTCTAACTATCTAACTAACTAAAGTATGAGTTAGTCCAGTGGCTAGAATTTCAATAAGTTGAAATAGTTCATATCAAAAACTTCGCTAGAGTAGGTACCTTTCCCCAGTCTTCTTCAGTGATTCATGACATAATTTGCAGGAGCATCACAATCTATATGTTTAGAGTTTAGGGATGTATCACATTAGAGTTTTCAAAGTAGTCCATACAAGATTCGAATGCCATGTTTCTTGCAGTCATACTTCTTGTTTTAGTTCTGTCAATCTTGGTCCTCCTGTTCTGCCTTTTTATGTTGCTCACATGCTTATGGGTGTGTTGTTCGAGTTGTATTCTTCCATCCCTAAAGTTCTCATGGAGTGTAGCCCAATCAAATCTCTTCTCTATGCACCATGTCACAGACCCACAAGAGGGTAGACAATAACTGTCATGCTAGTCTCCCATTTCAGGGGAGGGAACTCAGCCACATGTATATAAAAAGATGGAGGGCTTTACATTTTTGATTTGTAATATTAAGCCATATAATTTCTAAATCATGATTCCCACATTGTGACTGGAGAGGGATTACAATATACTCCTTGTAATGTTCATCATTTCTTCAACAAATACTTCCCAAGTGCCTACCACGTGGCTTGATTACCCTGCTCTCAGTGGTGGAGGTAGAGTTGTGAACAAGACAGATACAGTCTCCGCTCTCAAGGAATTCCAGTGGAGGAGAGAGACCAAAAACAACTTTGTATGTAAAATCCTTCCTGACAGTTACTAAGAAAATAAAATGAACTGGTGTCTGAATTCCAGGGTTTTCATTTTAAAGGCTAGAATCCTTAGGACTACCATAAACATTCCCAAACTAATAATTCAGACTTCCTTGATTTATACATATGGCAAGATGTGTTCAGTACCATTGCCTTAACAGCCAGCTGCCACCTCAGACCACCCCTACCCCCAAACTTCCCTGCTCACTAATCCAAAATGTTGCTGGGTTTACATTCCTCCCAAGGAATCTGAAAGTTAATATGAGCTCTCTAAGCCAATCAGAGTAATCTTACTCTCTTTGGCTGTGATTGTTTTAGGGGGAGGCATAGGACCCAAGCCCTGCTAATGGGACTTCAGGTCTGACAGGAGACTGGTGAGGAAGGTTTCCTGGCTCATCAAGAACAAAGATGTGGGAAGAAGAGGTGGTCCTCTCTACATTTGGAAATCAGATGAGGTCCTTCATGAGACACCTATACATATGACAATCATCTTGCAACCCTAAAGAAGACAGCATGGGTATACAGCCAACATGCCCAAGAAAGCACAGAAGAAAGAAAGAGACTATATTTTTGATGGCGCAATTGAGCTGTGGAATTTTGTCCAACCCTGGAGGCGTCCCATTTTGAGTCTTTTTGCTCTGTGAGATACGCTTTTTCTCTTACCAGAAGCCTAAAGCATTTTAACAGATAAAAGTAGATATAAATGCACATATATAATGAGCATTCTGACTGATTGATTAAATGTATATGTAGGCATAAATTACCTCTCTAACTCCATTTATGATTGTCACATTTATTTTTACCTCAGGCAAAAGCAATGGTAGAATTAGAAAATTTTAGAGTTGGAGAGATAGATATGTCTGAATTTACAACAATTAAAAAAAATCGATTCAATATTTCCTGGGATTAAACTAAAATAAAACAGATGCTTACAAATCTGTTAACTAAGATGAAGACAGACATCAAATAAGCCAATTTTTCTTTACGTTCCTTAATAAAAAAAAAATCTGATGTTGAGCCGGGTCTTTCATTTTATCACTGGAACAGAGAACAGTCATTGCCATCAATTGCCTGTTTGTTCTCCCAGAGAGCTCTCCCACAAGCATACATTATGTATGGAGATGAGGGTGGTGGGGGGACTGGGTTCCTTTTCATACTGCCTTTTCTTCTAAACTACAGTTTCTCCATTGGGTCTACTTTTAAATAAAATGAAAGCAAAAATGCTAAATGATTACTGCCAGAACACAGCTTTCTATAAAAATGAAATGCCAATTGTCTTGCAAATATTTTCTATTTCTCATTTGCAATGTTCTACTGGTCACATTGATATAGTCAAAGCTTCTGAATATTAATAAAGTTCCGTAATTTTTTTTGAGAAAGGCCAGAAGGCAATAACCACCTCATTGGGTTGTTATTTAGCAATTCAACCTTTCTATCTAAATGAAAAATGGTAAGGAATTGTATTTGTGAAAAATCTGCATATATAGCCTTCCGAAAGTTACTTCTGTCATTGTAATTCTATCAACAATCTTGGTGTATTGCACCTTGGAACACAGTTTAACTTGTGAGTGAGGCATGGGGAGGGTGGGAGGGGTGGGGGTAGATGGAATTCCACTGAAGATAGCCTTTCACGTTCAAAACCATCACAGGTCTTTTCTCCACCTAGAACTAACAGTACCTCTTGCTCTGCTCATCTTCTGGTGTGTTTGTGTATCGTACGAACATGTAACAAGCAACCATAACATTTCTTCCTGTGTGCTTCCTATAACCAGCAACCCTTAGTAGCCCTTGGGGAATAAAGAGAGTCCCCCACTTCCCTCCATCTTCCTGGGAGGAAGAGAGAAGCTGTGGAGCCATTATGAGTCATGTCTACACATGCTCAACTTTTTAAAAGGAGTCAGTTTCCATATCTTCAACTTCCATCTATATTTTTTCTGAGGATAATTTACTTGAGAGAGCTTGGTTCACATGTGTTTAGAAAAGATTTTAGTAAGTGTGTTCCTATCATTTTAGAAAGAATAAAAATATACCCATCACTTGTCCCAAATCTTACTATGGCACATTGCTCATGGGTGTAACCTTTTTTGGAGAGCTAAGCAAAGAAATAAAGAGAAAAAATGGTTTGAGGAGGCTTCTTTTTACTGATTTATTAAGGCAACTTAAACACATCAGGCTTGTTGCCTTTCCCTGTCTAACACATAATTTTGTAAAATCTAGGTGCTGGTAAAGTGATATTTTCAATCTTGGAGGAAGAGATGCTCTCCATTTATCTTTTATTTATTTTTATTATTATTATTATTATTATTATTTTTTTTTTAGAAAGAAAGGGAGAGTGTGAGCAGGATGAGGATGGACAGAAGGAGAGAATCTTAAGGACTCTGCATTGAGGGCAGAGCCTGATGTGGGGCTTGATCCCACAATACTGAGATCATGACCTGAACTGAAATCAAGAGTCAGACACTTAACCTACAGAGCCACGAGGGCGCTCCTAGATGCTCTCAATTTAAAACAGCCAAAGTGGTATAGGTTATGGAAGGTGATCTTTTTAAATGCAACTGGAATGTATTTGTGGGTCTACCAAAAATTTTAGTATCTATTTGATAAACCCACACGTCAACATTTTATATAATTCCTTTCAGATTTGTCACAGTTTATTTAATAAGGCAGGTAAAGTCTACTTTTCAAATCAAATCAGGAAATATTTTTGGCAATTACAGTCAATCCTCATCTTCTCTCATTTCATATTTTCTACCTCCTAATAACAAAAATAAATTTACTTAAAGTTATAATACAATTTCAGATATCAAATTTAAACTGTGAGTTACATGAGCAAACATTTTTTTAGGAGGTAGAGACGCAAAATAGTTTTGTGTAATTGATGGATTCTTCTGGTCTCCATCGGCCACTTCTGCCTCTCATGAGCTGGAGCCCCTTTGTTTGAACTCAGTTTTTGCTCTTGAGTGACTATGAGCAGAACTGCATCTTTTCAGACAAAGAGGGGCCCTGCTCCAGCATAATCAGAAATGCTAAATTTTTACTAGTATAACACTTTGATATTGAAAGCACTGTTCTAAGAGCTTTATAAATATTAATTTATGTAATCCTAATTACAGTCCCAAGGGGGTCACTGTTACGCCCCCATTTAGTCAGTTGCAAAACTGCCATTCATATCCAGTCTGTCTGGTTCTCTTGGTCTTTACTTTTAATCACTCTGCTGCAGCTGCCTCTCTAGAAACATTTTTAACCAACTGAGCCACCCAGGCGCCCCTATCTAGAAACATTTTTAGCTCTTGGGTCTTCTTAGGGAATTCTCAGGATGATTCCCTTCTCACCTTGGCTAAGCCCAGAAAACTTGCACTATTTAAGGATGATGATGAAAACATTTAGCAACACTCAGTTAGCTTTCATCTGAGAATCATTTCCCCTACAGAGTATTATTATCCTCATTATAGAGATAAGGAAAGGAGGAACAACGGGTCAGGTAAGTGTAACTGAGCCAAAGTTGGAAATAGAAGCCCCCAGCCTGGTAACCTATTCATAAGAGAAGCTTCCATTCCCATGAGTCGTTTAGTAAACAGATATGGAGAGAGAGAGAGAGTGAATGTCATTGGGGGGAAGTAGGGAGTGAAAATCTGAAATGTAAACCCCTTTCCTGCAATAATCAAATTTATAGGGTAATGGAAGCAAAATGATTTTACATATTTATTCAATATTTCCTATGTGAGGAAAAATGTATTATCATGTATATATAGTCATAATTATAATGCCCTGGGTATTAACTTGGTAAACCAGTTGTGAATCTTTTAAGAAGTAAGCTTTTACAAAGGAAACCATCAATAACATGAAAGGCAATCTATATTTGGAGAAGATACTTGCAAATGACATATGTGGTAAAGGGTTAATGCCCCGAATACATAAAGAACTTGTACAACTCAACACCAAAAAACCCCAAATATCAGAGTAGCTGGATAGACATTTTTCCAACGAAGATATACAGATGCCTAACAGACACATGAAAAGATGCTCAACATTACTCATCAGCAGAGAAATGTAAATCAAAACTGCAATGAGATATCACCTCAGACCTGTTGGAATGGCTAAAATAAAAAAATACAAGGAACAATAGTGTTGGCGAGGGCGATGGGAAGAAAACAGGACCCTCACGCGATGTTTGGTGGAAATGTAAATTGGAGCAGCTGTGGAAAATAGTATGGTGGTTCCTTAAAAAATTAAAAATAGCAACACCATACAATCCAGTAAATCCACTACATAGTATTTACACAAACGAAAGGGAAAAAGCACTATTTTGAAAACATATATGTTTGTCCCTATGTTTATTGCAGCATTATTTATAATAGTCAACCTAGGTGTCCATCAATAGATGAATGGATAAAGAAGTAGTATATAAAAAAGAACGAGAGCTTGCGGCACCCGGGTGATGCAGTCAGTTAAGTGTCTGACTCTTGATTTCAGCTCAGGTCATGATCTCAGCGTCATGAGATCAAGCCTGGTATCGGGCTTCCTGCTCAGTGTGGAGTATGCTTGAGATTTTCTCTCTCCCTCTGCCCCTTCCTACTCCCCCACTCTCAATTACAAAAAAAAAAAAAAAAAAAAAGCTGCTACCATTGCAACAGTATGAATGGACTTGGAGGGTATTACACTGGGTGAAATAAGTCAGACAGAGACAAGACAAATGCCCCATGATTTCCCTTACACGTGGAATCCAAAAGGAAAAACCAATAAATAAACAAAAAGCAGAGTCAGATCCGTAAACACAGAGATCAGATTGATGGTTGCCAAAAAGGAAGGTGGTGGTGGGCTGGGCACAATGGGTAAAGAGGTGCAGCTGACAGAGTCTTCTAGTTATGGAACAAGGAAGTTACAGGGATGAAAGGCACAGCATAGGGAGTATAGTCAGTGGTGTCATAATGTGTTGTAGGTGACAGATGTTTGTCGCCCTTGCGGTGAGCACAGCATAATGTGGGAACTTATGGAATCACTATGTTGTGTGCCTGAAATTAATGCATAATGTAACATTGTATGTCCACTATACTTAAAAAAAAAAAAAAGATACTCTTACAGCGTCATTTGGTTCAAGATCTAGCCTCACCGCAGGCCAAAGTGAGTTGGAGGGCACTGAGTATAAGGGCTTTGGAGGATGTGTCCCCATTTTCCTTTCCAGTCCAAGTACCTGAAGTGAGACAAGTCACACCAGGTGGGCTCTGTGCTGGTATGTTCCCTAATTAAAGAATAGTTTGATTCACTTGCTTGATTCTTGGTTTTTAATTTAGGAATGAAGGAAAGTTTGTGAAGTAGTTTCTGGGGAAAAAATGCTAATTGTTGATTTATCTACCAAATTCACTATTCCTAAGCTACGTAGTAGGGTCCTGGTAGTCTGAGAACCCACGTGATGTGGTGGCTCATTGGTGCAGAGCAGATAAGACAAAATCTAGGTGCCCCAGTCAAATAAGAACAATCAAAGGTTTGGGGAAAAGAGAAAAAGCTCAACTTGCTTTTGGATTCAAAAAGAGGGGCGTTAATACACAACTCATGAGTCATTGAACACTTCACCAAAAACTAATGATGTACTCTATGTTGGCTAATTGAATTTAAATAAAAAAATTTCTTAAAAAAGGGAAGATACAAATTTTTAAAGGAAAAGACTCTTTTTTTTCGCTTTGGTTTTGTGGGTGGTAAAGAAACCTATAAAAAAGAGGCTGAAGGGGCGCCTGGGTGGCTCAGTGGGTTAAAGCCTCTGCTTTCGGCTCAGGTCATGATCCCAGGGTCCTGGGATCGAGCCCCGCATCGGGCTCTCTGCTCAGCGGGGAGCCTGCTACTTCCTCTCTCTCTGCCTGCCTCTCGGCCTACTTGCTATCTCTATCTGTCAAATAAAAAAGTAAATAAAATCTTAAAAGAAAAAAAAGAGGCTGAAAAAGTGGATAAAGAAAACCTGAAGGGAGCCTGTGGGGAGTGTGAGGGTAAGAGGCAGGTTTGGAGTCTGAGGGCAAAGGGGACTGGTGAACAGGGGGAGGTGGAGGGAAAGGCAGACTTGGAAAGACCCAGGAAGGGAAGTCTCCATCACTGCAAAGCGCTTTAATGGACTTGAACTTCTCCCATCACTTTTGGCTGTTCACACTGTTATCACTGCCCTTTGAAATCCTAATTAGCCAATTAATCACTGTTCACAGCCCCCCGCAGCTCACTAAACAGAAGATGATGCTCCTTGTAGCCAAAGCAAAATCAGCCCATGTCTAGATGAACTCAAGGAAAACCAGTCTTGGAGGTTAACAATTCCCTCCTCCTGCCTTAAGTAGACTTGGTAAATTCTAGGAGACACAGCTGATTTTCAAAATGAAAGAGTCCTGCGAAATTTTTACCTAAAAATCAGAATTTGAACATCTAGCTTGAAACCTTTAAACACGAGAACTTCCTTACCAACTGCGTTTTTAGTTTCACTGTCTTCTGTTTCAAATCTAGTCACTTACTCCTCTACAGTTATATACAAGATATTTGTGCAAATGGGGACCATAAATTCCATACTAAGCAAGCTCTGTTGAAGCTTTGTCATGTTAATATAGCCACAAATGAAAGTAAAATTTTATTTTTAGATTTAACCTCATAAATTGCCCCAGAGCAATTTTTTATTTCCAGCTGATGTATTTGAAGAAAATAGGCTCAGATTTATTGGGACTGTTAATAAAAAAAAAAAAATTAAATGACCTCCTGTAGTTTTGCTGCTATTTATTGATCCCTTTCAAATTTAGCCAGCAATTCAATCTGCAGTAAGGCGTGTTGAATGAAATGGATTGTGAATGTAAAAATGGAATGAACATTTAGAAAGCATTTTCAAGTCCCAGAAAGTAGCTTTAATAAATGGGAATAAATTAAATTCACATCACTGAGAAAAAAAAAGATGGATTTTGTTTTAATGGTGAACTACACAGAAATCATTTATTGCATGTAGGATCTATTGGCCACTTTTAAGAAGCTAGCTCATAGAATGGATCGCTGTAGCTCTGATGAGTGAAGGATCCATCATAATCTATCTTGTAACTATACCTTCAGAGACTTTGAAAAATTATTTTGAACATGATTAGGGTAATTCATGCCTGCTCTTCCCATCCAACTGTTGAAACTACTATGACCACTACTACTACTACTAGTAGTAATGATAATAATTGCTAATTAATAATAATTATGAAAATAAGCACACTGGCTTCAAAATGAGAAGATTCATTGGGGTGATTTCTCACCATTAGATGAAGTGACTTCTGTATCGCCAAATCCACATGCATGTTTCCATGCATTTCCTGTTTCACCTTTGTTATGGTTGTCTTTGCTGACCATCTCTTTGTTCTTGAAACTCCTTTGGCTAATACCACACACAATTGTGTACTGTTTCTCTGCAAGCTGCTGTCTTCTCCTTCTAGTTCTTCCTCCTGGGATTCTCTGATTCAGCCAACTTTTTAAACCTGCAGCTTTAAAGTTAAGTTTTGAATAACGAGGTTTCCCAGGGCTCTGCCCTGGCTCTTTCCTTTGATTACCCTTTTCCTGGGCAACCACCTTTATTCCCGTGGCATCAGCTATTGTTCTATGTTGATTTCTCTTTCTTTTTTTAGAGCTCATCACTCATTCCTCACCTCAAACTCTGTATGATTTTAACTGGAATCACCATTTTCTCCTAAATATGCTTCTATCTCTGTATTCCTTAGTGATACCACCATCTAATCAACTCTCACCAGGAGTCCTCACCTGATCTGCAGAACACAGGAAATGATCTGAGTGACTGTTTCCTCAATTCTTCCACCAGTACCCCACATCTAGGACCATTCCAGATGCTTAGGAGGGAAGTTAGTTCATTATATACAGGACATGCCTCTGGACATGAGAGTGTGATTGTCTCCAGGGATCCAGGTTGACAAAGGTTGTTTCTAATGGAAACCCAGCAGTCACCAGAGCCAACTTCTATCTCCTTCTTTCCTCCACGCAATTGTCCTCTTGACCCTATTTTTGACCCTGACTACACCTGGGGGAGGGGGGAATACCATGTGTAGATTTGCTGCCTAAAGCTCTACTTCTTTTCCTGATAGGAATATTCTTCCTTCTTCTATATAGTAAGCTTTACTTTGGGTTAAATCCTTGCCTCGAGCTTTGCCTTCTCTAGCCCCTTCTCCTGCCTGCCCCAAATATTTCTAAGACGGAAGTCTGATCATATGCTACTGCTCAAAGCCTTCAACAGCTCCTGTGGATTTCAGATAAAGTTTAAACTTATTAGCATGACCGAATGGATTGTCATCCCTGCCCATGCCTTCACATTTTCCACTAGCCCTACCTCTCCAAGACCAAACTGTAGTCAAAACCAACTTCAGGTGAAATTAGGTTCCTCCTGTGACTTCTACTGTACCCAGAATGTATCACACTTTATTGCAATCATTTATTCATTCAACAAAAATGTAGAGTGTTGACTATATGCCAGAAGAATTTTGTGTACCAAGGAGACAGTTCTGGGCAAACTATGGAATCCAATTCTAGATGGAGAAACAGATAGTAAACACAAATTTAGGAAACTAACATAGAATAATGGATAGTAAGGGACTTGGAGAGCCTCCCATTAGTGAACAGATAAGTGATGACAAAAAAGAGGCTGTCTAAAGATCTAGGGGAATTGGGTTCCCAGTATAGGACACAGCACAGCAAGTTGAAAGGCCCCTGAGATTGGAACAAGAGGTGTGTGAGATGGAAAGAAGCCAGGGAAGGCTTGAGAAGTCACTCCAGTTGAAGATGAGAGGGAGAGATACAGGAGATGGGCTGGAGAGGTTCATGGAGGCCAGGTAGGGGTCTGGATTTTATTTTAATCGCAGTGGAAAGTTACTGGAGGGTTTTATGCAGGGTAGAAGGTCCTTATGGCAGCTGGTAGAATCACACTCGGGCCAAGAGCAGTGGCATAGTCTAGAATCAAAGTCATAATGTCTTGAAGTGGAGTTTTAGCAGGAAGGTTGCAGAAAGAGTCCTATTTGGAATATAATTCATATGTATTGCCCATATAAAGTGTTGACAGATTGTGTGTGGGAGGTGTTTATGTCTGTGACTCTTTTTGTAGCAAGTAAGCTCTTTGGGGAAAGGGCATGTTTCTTCATATCTGTATTTTTAGTTCCCACCATAGTGTGCCTGACACCTAACAGGTCACTAAAACTGTTTCATGAATGAAGCAATGGGAAAAGTATATCACAGCTGGGACAGTCAGCAAAGACTTGACGGTTAACGTAAGAATTGACCTATAACAGTAAAGGTGGTCAACTCTTGACTGGTAGAAATGGAAGTAGAGGAAATGTGTGTCCCTAACATATTTGGATCCTGGGACAGAAATACAAATGGAATCTATGTACCTCATGTCTTAATATTTATAAGTCATAAGTCAAACTAATAGACTGTTAAATAAAATGTGCTCTATCTATCTTAAAGTTATAAATCAAGATAACCAACTGTTAAATAAAACATGCTCTGTCCTTTTATCTTGACAAATATACTGTATAATCATCAGGTTCTGGAATTTGGGAGTGGAATGGGAGAGCCAGGCCCTGAGCCCTGGTATGAGGCATGTCCCCTCCCTGCCCATCCCAGGTTCCTCATATTCACATGTGTAAACACTCTGACCTATAAGTCTAAGCTCAGTCTGCTGACCCCCAATCCTTACCCCTGTGCAGTCAGGCCACAGAAGCTGCCATTGCACTACCGCAGCAAGGATTAGCAGAAGGACTTGGGCTCAGGGTGAACACATCCCCTCATCCCTGACAATTTTCCAACCCCAGAAGAAAGATAAAGTCAGAGCAGCATCCCCTAGAGTGTGAAGCTGAAGCAAAAACCCATCTTACTTGGATCTATTGGCAGTGCTGACCGAGGGGCTACAGGTGGGAACCGTGAGGCATATTAATGAATAGAGAAAGACTAGTTTGTTTGGAGCAGAGAATTCATATAGCTGAGTGAAGATCAGATCCTAGAAGGAACAAGAATTTGGGGATAAAGAACTTTGATCATACAGGCAATGGGGGATTCATACTCTTAAGCAGAAGAGGAAATGATTAGACATTTATGTGCAGAGTGGATGAGAAAGCAGAAGGACAGTGCAGTGAGATCAGCAGAACTGGACTTAAGGTTTGGGACTGGAAGTGATAAGAACTGAAAGCAGAGAGAAAGGAGTTGGTGTAATTTCTAAGAAGAGACAACCAATGAGACGTAGGGGCTGAGGGAGATGGAAAAACGGGGTCAAAGATGGTTTTGCAAGAGTAAATATGGCAGCTGTTTTATTCCCAGTGCTGTGGACTGGATGTTAGTGTCCCCTCCAAAGTCATAGGCTGAAGCCCTAATGTGATGGTATTTGGAGGTGGAGCCTTTGGGAGGTAATGAGATCAGGAATGTGGGGCCCCACGATGGGACTGGTGTCTTTCTAAGAAGAGGAAAGAGCTAGGCCTCTCTTCCCCTCTCTGCTACAGGAGGATATAAGGAGAAGGAGCTATCTATCAGTCGGGATCTGCCAGAGTCTTGATCTTGGACTTCCCAGCCTCCAGAACCGTGAAAAATAAATGATTTTTTTTTATGGGTGGAAGCCACCCTGTTTATGGGTATTTTTATATGGTAGCTTTAGCTAAGACTTTAAGCAAGGCTTCTCTCTCTCTGAGAAGGCAAGGGAGGTGTGGGTATGCTTTGCACACCATTCCTATAACCGATGCCACGCCTGACTTTCTCACAGCTCCTATGAACCTGGCCTCCCCATCAAAGTCTCTTCAAGTGAGCTCATTTCCCCAGCTCAGCTTCCGCATCCACCGCCTGGCTGAGCCCAGAAGTGCAGTGTTAGCTGTGAGCTCTAAGTTAGTTCACTTTGGGAGGGCAAGTTTTAGAGATTATAAACGTGTAGGGTTCTTTTAGGAAAGGGTAAACAAGTCCATCCTGAGACAGGCACCTAAGTTATGGTCCAAAAAGATTGAATGATCATCCCCAAGAAGCAGAAGAGCTGGCAGGGGGATGGGGCCTCCAACCTGCCTCAGTTTGAGTCCTGACTGCCTCTTACCAGCTGTGTGACCTAGAACGTCCGGACCAGAACTTTTTCTTCCAAAGTCCTGCTAGCATGAGTGTTTTCTGTCCTGACATGGGTGCTGGGAGCAGAGAGGAAGCTGTTCCTCGTCCTGCCCCATGGAGGACTGAGGACAAAGGCCTGGGAGCTTTCTGCTGCAGTCAGATGCAATGGGACAGCAGAATCATGACAGACCCAACAAATTAAAATCATTTCCCATTAGCAACAACTAGGTCTATAGATCTGTACCATTTGATAGGAAAAAAAAAAACAGTTTTATATTTTACATATTGGAATGTAAAATAACGTTTGGCCAAGACCTCAGTAATTTTACTTGTTAGGTTATTTTTTCATTGGGCTCTTATTATAACCATCTGTTGGGATGTGCTAACTAGTTGTTTGTCACTAGTTCTCTTCTCCTGTCCTCTTTCCACCGTTGCTTGGCAGCTGAGTTTGTTTTTTGTTTCAATCAGGGCCACACAATCTCAAGCAGATGTTTTAAAAAGTGCTTGACTTTTAAGCAGAGTATACAGTGCCCTCTTGACGGGGAGGCTACACTCAACCCAGAATCTGGTTTGCAAATGAGGGTGCTGGTGTGCAAGTCAGCCTGGGGGGGGGGGTTGCTTCCTGAGCACCCAGGGCTCAAGATCTTTGATGGCTTTCCACAGGGATGTGAGTGCCTAGACCTGTCCTGGAAGCATCTTAGCCTTTCGGACCTGCACATGCCATTTCCGGGGGGCAGGGGGCACAGGTCCTGCTCAGACTGTAGGGCTGGGAAGCACACGCTTTATACTGGGGGGACCTGTATTTGAACCCTGCCTCCATTTGCCTGCTGACTGTGTGAACATGAGTAAAGCTTTGTCTCTTGTCTGTAAAACGGGGCTACGAACGAACAGCACCTCACAGGCTGCCGCGCAGATGAAAAGGGATAAGGTACGTAAACACAGATAACCCAGGGGTGGATAACACAGAGTAAGCACTCAGTTCATGCCACAATAGGGGTATTATTTCTATCTTGATTTAAAAAAAAATCTCACAGTATTTCTGTGGGTTTGGTTGCTAGTCGTATTATCAGTGACTTACAGATGGGGAAGCTGAGGAACAGAGAGATGAAGTCACTTGTCCAAGATGGCACAGCCAGTAAGTGGCAGGGCAGTCTGGCTCCAGAGTCTCTGTGTTTGGTGCCGTTGGGTGCTAAGTGGGGCTGGGAGGTACATAGGAACCAGTGCACACCCTGTTTTAGGCACCAGGGCTAAGTACTCTATAGCGCAAGACTTTTAAGTCCTTAACCTAACTCTCTTACCATGGTCTGGGGGATGCCATTACGATCTTCATGACAGAGGTGAGGGAAGTCAGAGCGCTCAAACGAGGTCACAGGGGACATACACTGCTGAGACGGGCTGTCTCCAGAACGGGTGCCCCACACTTTTTCCTTACACCCTGCTGGGCAGTGCCCCTGGGCCCTTCAGAGCTGTGTGGAGCCAAGCGGTCACCTCAGATAAATGTCCCCAGAATGCCAGCAGGCTTCCAGGAGACGAATGGGTTGAAGCCCGCGTGTCCCGACTCCAGCCCATTGTTTTCTGTTTTTGTTCGTGGTATTACACTAACAATATTAGCGGCCACTGTAAGTAATTCAATATACTTTGTGTTTTCTTTTCCTCTGGTCTCAAGTCTTATAAAAATAAAGAGATTCTAAAATGAATAAATATTAAAGACCTGATTTGCACAAGCACGAGGAAGTCCAGAGGGCCAAGTAAACAAGAAATCTGGGCACTTTTCTTCAGAAAACAAAAATAGTAGGAAAAAGAAACAAGCTAAAAAGTGGTAAAAGTGGGAAAATAATACGGCAAAATTCCTTCATGTCATCCATATTCTGGGAAATTTCCATTCATAGTTACTTATTAGAAGGTATTGGCGGTGATAGCTCTGCCAGGAAAAGGTTATTATTATTATTTTTTGAATTAGGTATTTTCTGCTAGTTCTGCACACTATTTACCATAACAAAATTTTAGTACTGCAGAAAAGTCCAGGCAAGCTCTCTTTGTAAAGTGATTCTAACTGATTTTATACTTGAACCTTACACCTAGGGATATAATGAAATGACACCCTACTTTATCATCAGTAATAGGATAGTCATTAAAATGTTGCTTTCTATGACATCTCATACAGGGCTGTTTATTACAGAGACTCTCATTTTCAAATGTTTTAACCTATTACAAGTTTCCCGGTGACGAGCCACGATGAAAGGCAGCCTGGCAAAGTCTCTGGACCTGTCCTAAAGACAGCCCCTCTCCTCTACAGGGAGCACAAGATCATAATCATTAGCTTCTGCCAAACCAAGTGATGGAGGGCCCATTTACCATTTAAACATGCTAAGTCTTATAAACCTTTCCTCTTTTAGAACCTCTGTCTTGTTAGGATGCGCATTTTGAAATTTCATTAATTTCCAAGAAACTAGGATCTGTACACTCCCACCGATTTCCAAATGGGGTTGTTTTCTTCCAGATATTTGCTGGATTTCAGATGGAATAAGACAGGTGGTTTTAGGCTCAAAGCTACTCAAGGCTGATAGAAAAATAAAGCCGGGCCAGCAGGCTTTGCTACCGAGAACCTGTCCCAGTACTGGCAGGGTCTTCAGTCCAACTCTGCAGAGAAAGGTGACAGGGTGACAGGTGATCCCCATGCTGATCTCAGAGGAACCTGGCATCTCTGGGCTCCTGGGGACCAGGGGTGACTTGGACAGACCCACCGGCCTCCCTAGGATATTTTGGTCTGGAACAAATCTGAGCCATTCACCTATGACAACCACAGGACCACAGCTGAGAGGGACAAGATGCCAGGGAGGAAGCAGGTGGAAAAGGGGACAGTTTTTCTCTTTGTCCCACACATTCAGCTCTGTTCAGCGGAAGCACACTGAGTTCCTGTTAGGCTGCCATACTGTTTGCAAAAAAAGCCGTTTACCATGGAAGCTTCCATCTTCCTTGCATGCAGAGTGCTAGGGTAGTATGAGATTTGCCTTCCCTCTTCTCCATGCGCTCATTCTCTGCTATCTAGAGCTGAGAGAAATACCAAATAAATACACACCTTGGCACATCTAGAGACACAATTGTATTCAAGCCCAAACAACAACAGAGAGGGGCCTTACCGGAGAACGGAGCTGGGACATGATTATCATCCTGAGAGAAAATATTACTTTGTGCTGAGGGCTTTACATGCATCATCTCAACTAATCCTTAAAACAACTCTATGGGGAAATACTATTTTTAATACCATTTTATGGAGAATGAGGAATTGAGAGATGAAGTAACTTGTCAACAGTCATTTGGCTGGTAAGTGATAGATTCAAGATCCCAACCCAGGTTGGATTAACTCCAGAGGCCAAGAACTTAGCCAATTTTGCTACACTGCATTTGTCATTTAATCTTATTTATTAACATGTGGGAAATGAGGGGCATACGAGCCTTGTACTCATCTGAACGTGCCTTTTTTTGACTTCACATCGCAATGCACGCACCATCAGTTTCTATCAACTACCACACGCACAAATCAGGAATACAGCTCAGCCCAGTGTCATGAGCCATGGATATTCTTGTCAGGGAAAAAGCCACCCAAATATATTGCACTTGGTGTGGAGTGACAGAACTGTCATAAAGGTAATCATGTAAAAAACAAAATCTGCCATTATTAAGTTTCTGAATTTCCGAGAAGGAGTTGTTTTCTGTACCGGCTAATGGTGAACACACTTTTATTCATCATTTCCAGTTTTATTCTCATGGGAGTAGGTCATCATAACTATCAAACCAGAGATATAAAAAGACTGGGAAACATTTAGTTTTAGAAAATAATGGCTTAGAACCCTAGTAAATCAAAAGCGCGAGGGGGAAAGTAAACAATACAGTTACAGTGCCAGCTGGAGAATCTTGATAATTGGGCCTTGACTGTGGTTTGCAAGTTTTAGTATTGACGATGATAATAAGGAATCTGCCTAGGAGAACCGGAGTCTCCCAGCATGTACATACAGAAGATCATTACGAGATCCTGGGCCGAAAGTGACTTCTCATGCAATCCCAGCTTTCAGGACTGACCCTTTCATTGCTTGTAAGCGCAGAGAGGTCAACAGAAATGTAAAGATTAAACAATACCTACATGGGTAAATTTCTTGAGAAGTCAGAAGAATCTCAGCTCCTGTCCAGTCTTTCCTCCCAATACCCCACACACCACACACACACACAGACACACACACACACA